>BMAO01018125.1:0-80043 GCA_019973975.1 Trichonephila clavata | reverse complement strand
CCGAATTCTGAGAAGACTTCTATAAAATTTATAGTCCTTTATGGATCAATCTACTACTCTAATATTTTACTTACAATTTAGATATTGTGACCAATAGTCACTTAAATATATTCAAATATTTAATGCCCGAAACGCGCTATCAATGTTTACAAATACCTGATCGGTATATATCCTTCCTTATCGTCAGCTTCTCTATGTTTCAATCTCCAGGTAACTCCGTCTAGCCCTCGATTCATCTATTCACCTATTGATTTCCCTAGCTAGAAAACCTATAGTATACATGTAACTGACCTTATCTGCATATTACTGTTTCTTCTTCCAAAAGGGTTGGTTGTGAATGATAGCCCAAAAATTTCCCAAGAGGATTAGGGGAAGGCCGCATATAGATCCGTCACAAATTCCTTTTTTTAAAAAGTTGAGTTGTTCTTTTTAGAGAAATGCATTATCTGTGAGATGTACTATTAAAAATGAAATATGAAAAAAAGTATCCTTTAAAAGAGCATGTATGTGCAAAGTTAATAAATTCACATATGTGACAATCAATGATTATTTAGCCAACGATTATTTTGTATTAAATTATGATTTTTTTTTACTGTAAAATCTGACCAATAGACAAAAAATAAAAACAATATTCTATTCACTCTCTTAACCTGATTTTTTCTTTCGAGTGCTATGAAATTTAGAAAACAAATAAATTTATGAAATGAAAGCAGTATTCGGTTACATGTTTTTATTCCGGGAATGATTAACAATTTTTATAATATCGTAAGTTTAGCCACAATTCGTCTCTCACGTTATCCGTCATGACTTCCCAGAAATCTAGCAAGAATACAACAGAAAAAAGCTATTCATGAAGAAGAAAAAATGGTGAACTTATTAGAAAAAAGCTAAAATTTAAAATTTAATTCTGCATTACAGTTTAAAAAATGCTGTGTAAACAGAAAATATCTTTTTCAACTCATTAAAAAGTACTTCATATAAAATTTATGCTTTTGTTGATAAGAAGTAGGAAAAAAATATGGACAATTCAGCAACGCGAACACTATTAAAGAAGAAATTTTTTCATAAAAAGTGTTCGATGGTCAAATATATATTCTGGAATTACTTCTATAAATGGAATAAATTAAAATTATATAATATGTTACGATAATATGAAACTTTATATAAACCTTAGCCAATTTTTTCTAATTCTAACTACTATGAATGTTTGTTGTATTTTTTAGAAAGTTTTCTTTTGGGGGCTAATGTAACAGTCTACCAATTTTTTTCTTTAAGGTGTTTGCCTTGTAAGTTAAAAGTATAAAAATTCATGGTTGTTAACATTATTTTATTTCCTCCTGAGTAATATTACGTTTTTAAGATTCTGGCAACCGGGTGTATTCTCAGATTATCTTACAAGGATATCCGTATCCGTATCCAATTTCCCCCAAGGTTATACATATTCCTAATATCCGTCTAAATTACAGCAATGCGTTTGAGTTCATGAGCATGCATTAGATTACATAAGAATGGGATATATATTGGGTGAAATAGTTTTATTAAAAAGTTATCACACTAACATTATTTTGGTTAAGTCATATGCTTTGCTTAGGTGACATGATTTTTCAATTGTGAATATTGTAGACAATTATATACGTTACATAAAATAATTTTAATATGGGATATTTTTCTACTAAATTTTTGTTGAAGTAAAGCGTGTAAATTTTGAAAAAATGCATAATTCGAAATTTGACAAGTTGAAATGCCCCGGGAGGAAAGGTAAATCCCCAATAATTCGAGAAAACCCTATAATTAATTTAAGAGGAGAATTAGAGAAAAGAGAAATGATAGTTTAATTTTGAACTTAATACAATAGTTTTTCCTGAATTTTCAAATAAACACGTAACATATGCAGATATTTTTTCACTTTATTTTGGAGAAATATTCAGCAAATGGTTTTAGATCTCTTTCTGTGCACAATAACTCAAAAAAGGTAACAATGACTGCTAAGGGGAAATGTTTCGATTGTATGCATTTACTATATCCTAAATAACTAACTAATATTTCGAATTAATAAAAATCGGTGAAAAATTAATTTTACTTTGTTTGCTTAAGATAATCACATTATACTAGCATTACGGGATAATAAATTAAATAGAATTAAATATTTAATAATATTTTTACTGCATTAGTAGTAATAATTTATTTATTTTGTGTTTCTACGGGGGAAAGAATCGTTCACGTAAGATTTAAAACTTTTTATGAACATTTTTTTTTTCAAATGAACTGTTTTGTTTCGCGCACAAGACTTTGTGGATTCGCCGTATTCCTCAAGTGTGAGAGCCATTTGCTGCTATCTAGTGGCAGCTCTCGTTAACAAATTTTGATGCTTGAATGAATTTTAATTCAAGTTCTCATCTTATGTTAAATATTACCGTGATTAAATTTTGCCGAGAGTACCAGAGCCAAATTGATACTCAAAGGGTATTTTACATTCCACATAATTTTGTGATATATCAACTCCAGCCGGAATCATGAACATAAATATATAAATTAATATAATATTTTATCAGCTATGAACTTAAATATATAAATTCCAATTGATGTAAAGAATTCAAAAACACATTATCCAGAAAACATTTATAGGTATTTAGCTATTGGACCTAATTTTCCTCTTAATTTAAGAAGTATGCAATGTATTTAATAAAACTTAATAAGAATGTAAAAGGCAGATATAAATGTTTCAATAATAATCATATGAGAGCATTTTACATTTATTTTAATTTTAGTAAAGATGTCTTGTCTAGAAAGGTTAGCCTGAAGTAAGTTTTTATTGCTTTTTTTCCACAAAATAGAGCTTCAACAAGAATTTCAGTAATGATGCAGTACTTACAGATTCCATCTGCATGGTCTTCAGCCTAGAATTATTTGTCATTCATTCTCAGTGCATCATCGATAATTCACTACTCATCCACAATAATTCACAACTCATCATCATTAATTCACGATTCATCGACAAGAAATCCCCTAACCAACAAATTGTCGAGTTCTCTGATTATAGCAAAGAGTATTAATCCTTATGCCATCAATCTTTGCTAGAACTACTGCAATTTTTGCCTATTTCAAAGATTTCGTAAATCTAGATTACCTAAATTTTCTTTTTTGTTATTTCCATTGTTTTAACGTAAAATTAGATTTTAATATTGAACTTTAACACACCACAAAACTACAATTAGTATGTAGGACTCTTAGATGCATTTTTTGAAATTTTTTCTCAAGTAAGAAATATAGATAAAAAATATTTCTAAACTTAAATGGAAATATTTATCATGGAATACATTTAGCCTTTTCACAAATCTATCTTTACTCTGGTTCAAAACTATGAAAACCGTCAGTAAGATTCATTTTGTAGTTCTAGAGCTATATTAATTAAAATAACCGATTGTACACATAAATTTTACAGAAATATAAAAGCTAACAAAAAGTAAGTATTACTTAAGGAGAACATATTTCAAATATTTTGAAGTCCTTGAAACGAAATTTTTTTTTTCACATTTAAGATATTTTTTACTCTAACTATAATTTAAATAATTTATCTGAATATTTTTTTAGCTTTATTTAAATGCGTCTATATGAAATTTAAACATTTTAGAGAAAAAATGCAAGAAATAATTTTGAGCCTTTCATCACCCATCTCAGTAAAATACTCTATTTTTAAAAAAAATCCTCTAATTTTGAAACATGCTTTTCAAAGGGTATCAATTTTCAATGAAACAAATTTACTAATAATTTGAAGTTTTGAATTCATTTATAATTGGTGATTGCAAAAAAGTTATGTTTCTATATGAAAATGAACTATTCAAGAAAAAAATGTATTTATATTATTTAAGACGAAGCCTTAAAACTGTAAGTAATGCTGCATTTTTTTTTAATTCAAATTTCTTCTAATAACTAGATAAAATGTCTTCTGATAGTTTTCATGGAATGAAAACTTTTATTTATTAATTAAAAGTTTTCATTCCATGTTAGCTTAAAATAAAAGCCCACAATACAGAAACCAGATTAAATTTAGAAAACACCCATCTATAGCTTTTGCTTTTAACGCATCTTGTTACAAACCACGCAAGATGGCGTGACATTTGTCCCTAAAAGGTAACCGAACACGAGATTATAAATAAATTTTTATAAGCAAAGACGCCAACAGCTTCATAAGAAAACAACACAACTCGTGTCGTTTGAGAATCGACCTCCATTAAATTTTCTTCGAGTTATGGTTTCAACGCACAAGAGAGCTGAAGATATAAATCAGCGTAGAATAATTTCAATTTTTGTCTCTTTCGTATGGTAACTAATTGTTAATGGAAACTAGTCTTTTAAAACTGGATCAGTTACGAATATTACAATTTTACAACATAATAGTTAAACTGCTTAAAATATTTAATTACACCTAGATACTACATAAATAGCATCTAATATTAATCCTCCAGTTGAATAAGTTACGAATAAAAATCATAAAATGGAATCTAATAAAGTTTTCAGTGAAAAAAACTATTTGACAAAAAGTAATCGTGAGATTGTAATATGAGTATTATTAACTTATAAAAAATAGAACAAGTCAAAAGGCTCTTGCACAGTGAAAATTATAATTTTGAAAATTGGAATTGATTGTTTGTAATTTCATAATTAAATATATTATGCTATTTGAATCAATTTTAAACCCATAAATGTATTAAAAGAGGAAAGAGAACTGCATTTAAAACCAAATAAATAAACCTAAGTGACAGAATTTGATAATCTAAGCAATATGGAGGATTCCATTCATGGATTTTCCAGAAAGAATAATATATTAAGAGAAAAAAGTAACTGTGTATGATAAATATTATGATAATTATATTGATTCCATTAAAGTGTTCAAAACAAGTCACTTTAAATAACAGAAATAAAGTAAATTTTTAAAAACTATCGACAAGTTTATGGGGATAGTTCAGAACAAATAATTAGATTCTGTTCTTCATTTTTTTTCAATTGAAAACAAAAGAAATAAAAAAGCTCAAATTTAAAAAAATAAATAGCTCGTAGCAAGTAAATTTATAAAAAAGCAAACCTATGTCACATATACATTTAAAATCCAAGCGAAATGCTTATTTTATTGTTATTTTTAACAAATATTCAATGAACATAATTATAGTCAGAGATTTAAAAGCATCCTTCATAAAAGATGAATTTCTATTTATATCTTAAATATTAAATTAAAACAAAATATTTAAACTTAAAAACTAGAATTATTCGTCCTGACTCACTATTCATAATATAATAAAATTCAATTTTATCTATTTATTCATTAAATATTTACATTTGAAAGTAGCACTAAAATAGGAAAGAATATCTTTTAAAATCTATTTTATTTTTCAAATGATTTCCTATTTATATTTGTTAAATGAACTGCTATTATTAACTTTAAATTAATTTAGTGTGTGAGTCATTAATATATTAAAATAGAACTTTTTATATACACTCTCATATTTAAATTTTTTGTGGGTCTTTTATCCAAAAATAATTTTTAGTCTCTAAATTGAAACACGATTTCAGGGAACGACAGGAAATTTTTAAAATGCGTGATACATCTCTGGAATAAATTCAAAAACAAAAGCGAAAGTTTATTATATAGAACTTTTATTAAAGATAAAAGTTCAACAAAGATATACAGTTTAAAAGTTTTTAATGACTGAAAGAAAAACTTACTTTAGATATGCTTAAATGTAAACTAAAGTATAATTGAATACCGTTTAAAATAAATCAAGACTACAAACAAAAAGCATGACTTTAAATAATCATTGTCAGTCGATATTTATTCAGATATTAAGTTTAACTTGTTAAGGACTTATGCAGTAGGAAATAATTAATTGTTCAAGCTAATTAAGAAAACAATGCATATCAGAATGAAATATTTTGATAAACTTAAACACTGATATTAAATAAAGATTTGCTTTTGGTCACTCTCCGTTTTTCAAAAGACTAGAAAAGTACAATATACACACTCAAAAATGAATGGCAATGCTTGTTTCATGTTCACTAAAATTTTACCGGGAAATAAATGTACTGTATTATTTCACAATCCGGCTGAAGCTAAGAGGAATCCTAATATAATCGTGATCTAGTATCTAGAAGCATAAAATATTACTCTTATAAGAAGAAAACCTCTGAGATCAAAGCCAATCTTAGATATCTGGCCAAGTTGATGGGTTGCTATTGTGCAGCAGATGCGGTCCAGTATCCCAAACGTCCAAAACATACGCCACCCCTAACCATTTATTTCGGTTTCACCTTGTTTTTATAGTCTGTTTTCCTTCCTAAAACACCTCAAGGAGAAAACCTATTTCGACAGAGTTCAAACCTTAAACGTAACAAGAAAGAATAAAGATAAACATTGTCTGTAAGGAAGATCAAATCGTCTACCAAAGCAAGAAGGGAAAATCGTTCTTCTTTCAAAAGTACGTGTAAAAAACGCATTGGCGCAGATGTTATTCAAATAGTCGAACCCCGCGAAAGTGAAGTCAGATGGGTGTGTATATAAAGGTTAAATTTACATCGGTTCTAAAACAAGTGGTTTTGGGCTTACAAATAAAAAATGAAATGCTGAAAGTTTTCTTAAGCTGTTTTGAAAAACTCCAGAGGTGTGGCGGCTATAAAATTGGTTTTCGAACAATCTGTTCCAACTTCTATTCAACAGCTTAAGGAAACGTAGTAAAAGTGATGCCACTCAGCATCTTTCGTACCGAGTTGTCAGAGATAAAAGCGGAGGTGATAATATTTATTTGAAAACAAAAGAACGGCTGAAGTAGTTTTACGAGTCATTCATTTATAAAGTAGAAGAAAATCTGAACAGATAAAACTGAATTCTTTCTATCCTGCATTTGATGTGTTCCGATCAACTAAAGGAAGTTCAGACGGATTGATGACGTAATAAATAACTCTTTACCATATAATAGCCATAATTGTTATCATCATTTTTTCCTCCCAATAGGATTTAATTTTATAAATCCATAAATTAAACAAACAAGATACAGAAATTGGAGAACTATAATAAAAAAATTTTCAACTAATATAAAATTTCATTATTTAATTTTTTAAAACATTTTCTTTAAAGACAATATATTTAATCCTTACTTAACTTATTTACATTAATACTCAACTGATTTACTATTTGATTCTTTTCATTACAGCATATTTTTATTTAAAACTTCATTTAGAAATTTTGTGATTTACTTTACAGTATTCTGTAATTGAAATGTAAAAGGCATAATTTATATCTTCAAGGAAATGGCCTTTTATTTTCATAAAAATCTAATAAAATGCAAATAATACTATAATTTCTCTTTTAGACTTGCGATGCACTTTGTTAATTGTTGTAACGAGTTGTCTTCGGGTCCTACTATGAATAATATTTTAAATAGGCATATTTCCTCATAAAATCAAAAGTATTCCTCTTTATTAAATAATTATTACTTTCTTTGAAAGTTTTTAAGATGTAAGAAGAAATATTCTTACTATTTTACATTCCTTATCAATTTGAAAATCTTACCAAAAAAGGAAGTGAAAAATTAACTGCAATTTCAATCAAGTTAAAAAAGTTATGATTTGTTTTTTACCACAAATTATAAACATTTATTATAAGATGAAAGGAATGTATAACATTAAAAGATCTTACAAAGAGAGATATAAAGCATTTCTCACTAATTATATTATTAGAAAGTATAGTTATATTAATAATATAAAATGTATTTATAAAATAAAAGGTATCTTCACTCAATATATTAGATAATTTTTAAATTTTCTCTTCTTTTACATAAGCGGAAGATATTTTCAATTAACAAAAAAACATCACTTTCTACTATAATATCTGTCTAATATAAGCATAAATGATTTCAGTTCACACTTCCAATGAAAAATGTAATGAATATATAATAAAATTTTAAGGAATTCACAAATTCATTGAATCATAAAAGGATGACAATAAATCCATGTCCTCACTTAATATTGATCATAAGGCTTTTCCAAGAAAAGGGAACACTTGTTGATCGGAGAAGAACCATCGAAGTACAATTTGTTTGTGTCACATTTTTGACAGCTACAAGTTCTGAAGCCGTTCCATCAGAAAGACCTGATAATTGCCCCTAGACTGCATAAGATCTTGGTCTCTACCATCCTAAGCGTGTAATTTAGTTCCCTTCCCCCTCACTCTTTGCTATCCCCTGCGATCGTCTTCGACGCGAAATCGAATGTCGATAGTGAGCCGGGATTTAGTTCCAGGAGCGAAGAATCTTCTGGAAATGGTCCGGGTCATTAAATATCCATCAAGAGAAGTCAACGTCTGGGTGATGTCCTGAAGCCGTATTTTAAAACGATGCCCTGCAAAATACAGACAAGCTTGAGTTTTTCCATCTTTTCCATCTATGAATTCGAATTTCATAAGATAGTTTTAGCCTATAAAATTCATTCTAAGACAAATTTATTCGAAATTCTCGAGAGGTTGCGTTTTCAATTTATTTATACTAGCGCGAAGAAAATGTCAGTATTTTTTCAGGGACATTTTTATACTTAAAAGTGAAATTTATTTTCAATGTTCTCAAGAGAAGTAGAGAAACGTGAGCCTTAACTGATAAAAATGATTTGAATCGTAGAATTGTTTATACTCAAGAATTGATTCTAAAATTATTGAACAAAATTTATTTTACCCTAATAATAAAATTTTTACATTTATCAGTCTTGATTTATTTAAAATAAAGATAAAACACAATTTTTTAAAAATTTCAACTTATAAAAAAATATTTAGTTTCTTATAAATTATTTTTTATTAGTAAACTTTCTAGAATAAAAAAATATTTGAAAGATGACAAAAACTTTAAGTTTAAAATATTTTTGAATAAAGCTTTTATATCTTTTGAAAGATAAAAATCAGAACTGATGAAATTTGAATGTCAGATTAATCTTTGCTCCTGGTTTAATTTAAAAGCTTATTTTTTAAATAATTTTTTCTTAACTTTCAGAAAATTCTTCCGTTATTAGTTTCAGTAATTTCATATATATTTTTGCTTTGACTTTAAGGATTTAACTTAAAGGACCGAGTCGGATTCTTATGATAATTCATTCTTTCTTTTTCGAAGCAACAAATAATACATTTTACAATTGTATTTTGTGTATTCCATAAAAATATCAAATGCTGAATAGAAAATGCATGGTATCTGTACATTGTATATTATCAATAATTTTACTTCCCTCTTTTGTTTTAGTTATTTTTATGAGCTTTCTGCTAAACGAAATGTAGCTTAAATATTTGTATTGCAAAATTCTAAGATTTCTAATTGTTGCTGCTACTTTACAGTTAGCAAAGCTTTTCTTATACTTCTGTTTGCCCTCTAACTGACTAGGTCGTGTAAGAAAACGTTGACTGTATGCACACCAAACTCTCTTTACGTGGTTTTGAAATAACAAGAGTCAAGAAAAAGACATTTCTTTACACAGCTGATTCCCTCTGATGCGAGTTTGGATCATTGATTGATACCGAATAACTTAGTTTTTCCCTGCTTTGTTTTTAGAATACTGTCTTAAGTTATCCGACTACTTGCGACAACTTTTTCTATAAAAAATGGAGCTATGACAATTTTTTGTGGTCTTTAGATTTGTTTAGCACATTTTAAGAAAAATATGCTAAAATTAGGAAGAGAAAAAGAAATTATTATTACTAAAATGGGAAAAAATGTGTAAAAATTTACAAAAAATAACATAAATGGGGCCAAAAGCTTATGAACAAATTTTTAACTTTTCAATTTTGATGTGTTGCTATGTTATTCATTTTTGAAATGACCTTCAGGATAGGAGATATTTTAATTTTTACAAAAACTAGAGCATTTTATCTTAGTTATTATATGAAATTACTTAAAAAAACAATGATTATATTCACATAAGGGACTGTAAATGTTGTAATAAGACAGTAATTGATAAATCTGAAGGTTAAACAATTCTACGGTTATACAGAACATACGCAAAAAGTTTCAGTTAACAATTTTTAAAACTTTTTTAGCAATCGCTGTCCCCGTTTGAGGATTAAAAAAAACATTTCGAGCAAAACGCGTTTTAAAGTATGACATCTTGCTTAAAGTAATGGCATGTGCTTTTACTAAAACATTTGTACTTTATGTTCTAGTGAAAAGAAAATAATAAACTTGGTATTTTTATAAAGCTAATAAGATGGTCTATAAAATAAAATCATAAAAAAGTTGTCAATTTTTGGCAAAATTCACAATTTTAGGGTAGTCGGATACCTTAAAAATCTCTGTGTAGTTGGTTGCTATTAAATACGTCTAATGTGATCTAATATTGTTTGCAAACATTTTAAAATCCAACCAATTTTTTTTCAAAAAAAAAACTTAAATAAAAATTTTTAGAGAAAAATTCAAATATGTGATAAAGTGAATAAAGGATTACAATAGAAAAAATATCCCTCAATATAACAGTCAAAACAAATTCACCAACTCTTTAATATCTTAACTAAAATGTTTTGTAAGCGAAATTAGCTATACTAGTCTCATAAAATTATTACGTTTTAAGCTTTAACTAATATCGTCAGGGGTTTCTATTACATAATAACTCAATAAATATTTTCTGATGTATCATAAACTTAAGGCAATTTAATGTTATATTGCATTTGAATTTTGTTGATTTTTACTTTCCATTTTCTTTTCTTTTCTATTTTTCTGTAAAAGCGTTATCCATTGATTAAACAAGTGTTCCCTTTTTTATTATTTATTACTCAATTTCAACGATATTCACAAATTCACATGTAAGCAGTCTATAGTTTCACAGTACTCTTTACAAATTTCAGACTCAAATTATACTTTTTCTATATATAACCTATTTTTGACTCGTAACTTTTATTAACAATACATATAAATTACAACCCAGAGATAAAAGAATATGTGTTTTCCATTAAGTATGTATTTTTGATGGATACCTTTTATCTACTTGATCATTCTTTTAACGTTCATTTCTTGTTTTATCATTAGTGATAAATGAGCTGTTTTACGAAAACACACCATTAACGAAAATAATTCATTTCCTTAATATGACAATTTAATATAACTTTTACGAAAATAATTAATGCTGTTTTTGCTTACTGTTTATATAAACTTACATGAAATATAACATTTTTTTTCTACAAGAATTTCGAAAGTTTTTGAAAATTAATTCTGAAAATCATTATCACGAACTGCAAAGAAGTTTATTTTTGGATCTCCTTTTTCACTTTGAGGTGACTATCATGAGAAACAGTGAGCAACGCGGAATCTTTCTTCAACATCGAGGGCTTTCTAGTAGTCTGTCTCGAGAAGAATGGTGGGACAATGTTTCATCAGTATAACACCACTCCATGAATCATTCATGAGAATAAACCAAGCACATCTATAAAAGACATCTTCTTCTGACAGAAGGCTACATTTCTGAGATAAGATGACAGCAGAAGAAGTTAGTGTAAAGAAATAGGTTATGCCTTAATTCATTAAAACGAATTTTTTTGGAATACGTTGTATGAAAACATTTTTAAAAGCAATAAGAGTAATTGTTTTAAATGGTGTGCATTGCAATGTATTTGTGTAGCATTCCCAAACTTTTTACGATGCAGATTCCCTTACAAAATAAATATAAGAATAATTCATGAATTGTTTTTATAATGATTCTTACTTCATTCAATTTTCAAACTTTCACCTTGATTAGAACAGACGAAATAAGCATTTGTTGAATTAAACCTAAAACAATTTATAATAATCCAAAGTGTAAGAGGCAAAAAAATTAATTTAGCTGAAAATTTGTTTAAATTCGGGTAATATTTCAAATTAAAGCCCTTTCAGGTATGATAAAATTAAGTGGTATTTTGTCTCTTTGTAAGAAAAAGTACCATTCATAATTTAAATTCTTTTCTCCTGGCCACGAATAAGAAAACCGATATCTATTCTTTTCAAAAATGAATCTTTAAAATAAAATTCAAAATCCAATAAGCAAACAAATTTTCAATATGTATTGCCAAAATTAAAATTTTATTTTTGAAAAAAAAATGTCCGATCACTTATTCATAAAAGGATTATAATGTGTTACAAGAAACAAACGAATAATCAAATTTAACAGCAAAGAAGAACCGAGAAGCAATATACAGAGTCATACGCGACAATCTTTCTTGACAAAACAAAATGAAAAACTCATTCGGAACCTCTAAGTTGATTTGTATAAAAAAATTCACCTAAAATCCAATAAATTATGATTTTTTCTGGTTTTTTTTTTAAAACAGAGTCTAATGTACATTCTGCATATCGTGTCATTTGGATTGATAGACATTTGGGCGGAAGGATTTTAAAAAATTAAATACTGGAAACTATTACTTTTCAGCTTCAAATGGTAATCTGATACATTTCCTTTGAGAATTAGACCACGAAGTATACCCTAAAAATGGTGAAAATCGTTTTATTGTTCGACTTTTTAAAAATAAAAAAGTTTCCTAAAATTCGCTTTCAGATGCACGTAATTATTATCCGTAATTTCAGTGCCTCATTCAAGCTTTTCTGCATTTGCGCAGCTCTGTCCGTACACATACAAATAAAGGCACAGACTTTTCCTTTTACTAATACAAATAAGAAAATACATTCATATTGCTCATAGCATTTTACATAAACAGATGGTGAGGTAAATACACAGTTTCTGAAAGAAGCAGAATTAATAAAAATTGAATAAAATTCATACTAATAAAAGTTGATTCACGATCTACAAAAAATAATACTTAGTTATAAACAGATTTATGAGTAAAATATTAATTTCAAATTTTCAATATCTACCAAATGATATTAAAAGACCTCCTTCGTATTTGTTTTGTGATATTTAAGGAAAAATTCGTTTCCTAGTAATGCTATCAATGTGAAACGCATGAGAAGTTAAGAAAACAATTTACACATGGGGATTAACTCAATGTATTACATTATTTAAATCATTCGTGGCATTACCTATAACAGGGGTGGCAAACCTTTATCGATCAAGCCATTTTTTCTTTAAAAAAATGTTTAATGAGGTATAGACACGCAGTCAATTAATTTTGATTTGTTTTAATGGAAAAATGATGAAACTAAATACAAATAACTCAAAACTCTTTATTTACATCAAAAAAATTCATTTTGCACAGTGTAGTTATAAATGTTTTAGTTATTCGTGTAATTCAAGTTATATAAAATAACATTAGTGTGACTTCTGTTGTAGCAGGTTGTATGACTTACATTAGAATTGTAAGTTGTTTATTTTAGCAGAATGCATGTTGAATTGGAGTCATCTACCAAATGGTTTCTAAGTGAGTCCTTAATGTTATTCATCTCTAAAAATAATGACTCGCAGGCATTGGTAGATGAAAATATGGCTAGAATAGCATGAGAAAAGCTTGTTCAAACAGTTAAATGTGTCTGGAATCCGTTTTACAGACTATGTTCTACATACAACTGTTCCAGAACATAACACACACGCCGTTTTGTCGCCTTTATTAATCATGCCATCTGTCTCGATCCACCGAATTAGAAATTCTCTGTTACATTCACTTTCTTGCAATTACTTTTTTTTGGGGGGGGGGGCTGAATTAGCCATGTTACGGATTATGGTTTTTAGTTTCTAAAAATCGTAAATATAGCACAAATAAACTTTCAATTACAGTTGTGTCAACGAAATTTATTATCCTATGCTCAGAAAAACTTTGCATCATAAGCAATTGTAGTCCACGGCGTAGCTAAGGCAATAACAAACGAGTGTACTCTTTACCACAACGCCACCAATCACTCACTTTTCATCGTAACACTGCATAGTGAACTTTGTTATTTTGAACTAAAATGCAATCGATGGAGTGCCCAAAATATCGTGTTGTGTGCCATCAATGGCACGCGTGCCACTGGTTCACCATCCCTGACCTATAACGTAACGAGAAGGGTCGGACTGTCAAAAAACTCTGAAACTTGAAGTTGAACTGGATTGTTTTCTTTTTCAACCAGTTGATTTCCTGCCACCACGTTTTAACATCGTAATCTAAGCAAAGGAAAAAAGTTTCAGCAAGTCTCTTGCTTTTCTTAAGCTACTTTTATGTTAATCTGTAAATGCTTGGCTCCGCTATGTTCTCATGTTTGGCCTTTACATAATTTTAAAAGACATTTTGTTGTTAAATCATAACTTAACATATGCCTTCATTAACTTACACATATAAACATGTACTTAAAAGTACTTGAGCAGATAATTAAATTTAATTATGTGATTCAGAAGTACATACATATTACTCTGAGCAAAAAGTTAACTCGTTAATTTTAGAAAAACAAATTTTAAAAATAGAACAAAAATTCTGTAAATAAAAATAAAACATTATTTTAGTAAAAAATGCACCATTTATGTTTGATTTATGGAAAAATATGTTATACAATTATCATTGCAATGCTTCCCAATTCATACTTTGTAGAATACACTTGTATATTCACATTCGAAGACGTTGTATTTAAGTAACACATACATTTAATAGTTTGCATATGTATTTAAACAAACTTTGTTTCGAATCATTAACATTAGAATTTATTTTCTTTAAAATGTTTATGTAAGTAAAAAACTTTAATAGTATACAGGGGGAGAAGCTAGAAGAAAAAACAGGAGATACACACATTATTACAAAATACACGTTTACTTTAAACATCCGCGAGACCTTTAAATAGAGATAAAATTACTCGTCTAGGAAAAGCAGAAAAACCCAAAAGCTTCACGTTCTTGAGACTAAAATATGTTTGCAGGTAATTTGTTTAAAGTTTATTTTTGTGTGATGTATTAATTGCAAAAAAAATATTATATACATGTGCTGATGGTAGAGTTAATTTATCTGTGCGTCTGTAAATTTATCTAAATATAAAAGAACTTTATTAAATTACTTATAAAATGCGAAATAAATTACAAAGCGCTAAAATATGATAGTTGTTTGAAAATGAATCAGGTTATTACACAAAATAAGATTAAAAATTTAGTACGTAGTTATTGTGTGCAAAAGTCTTGAATTATTTGAAAGGAGGAAAATCGAAAGTCTTTCAGTCATGAACTTTCATCTATCTACTTTTTGGAAATAAAATTCTCCATTTATTTTTAAAAAACATAAATTTAAAAAAATTGCTGAATTTTTCTGAGTATTCTGGATGGATAATTATTACCTTGTGAAATTTCATGTGGCTTTTATTACCTAATTTTTATGACTTACTTCTATTTCGATTCTTTTCTAAGGGATTTTTTGTCAGTTTTTCTCTTCTTAGTATATTTTATTTAATTCAAAAATGACCCACCGTGTAGAGGGGTTGATGCACGTTAAGTCGTAAAGGCTCAAATTTCTCCAGCAGACATAGTGTGGAAGTTTGGATAGGGTTGCCAGCTCAGGAGTCGTCCTCGTTACTTGACTATGGCTCAAAATTACGAGGAATAAACCTCGTATTACTTCAGAGTGTGGAGTTAATTAACACTCACTTACTCAGTTCTGAAGTAGTGACTGACATAGTAACATTTTTCAAATTTAAAGCATGGAATATATTTGATAGGGGGAATAAGTTCTAAATTTGAGTGCAATCAGGTTATTTTTAAATTAATAAACAAGCGGGGATATTCTATCTTTAACTTAATTATTTTTATTCAAAATCTCAACTATGTAATATGATAAATAACAGATAAAAAGTATCCACTTCAAAAAGATAATTTGTATATAGTAGATTAAATGCCTGCTTAAAAATATATATTTCAAATAACTTTGCTTTTAAAGGTAACAAAATAACTCATTTTCTCTTAACAAGAACTATTTAAAGATGTTTTACAGAAATTTGAAAATTTTTTAGAATCTACCGATGAAAATCAAAGAGCGTTTTGCACGAAATAATGTTTACTCTTACCATTATAATACATAACAGAGAAAAAAAAATTTGTAAAGTATATATTATATAGTTTTTAAATTGGTGCAAATTTTTTCAAGTTTTGAATGGAAATAAGATACTTGTTATAATTAAAACGAATTACGATACTCTATTAAAAACGATGCAGTATATTTCCTTTTTTAAAGCTGCATTAATATTTTTTGTTTTGTTGGCAATATAGACTAACAGTTATTAAAAATTATGCATTTAAATTAGGAAAAAGAGGATAGTTAATTACTTCATACTATTTGTGAATTAAGAAATACTCCGTAGAGAAGCAGTTTAAATTGGGAGATTTAATGTAAAAGCCCATATCATATCAATAAAAATAGCAGTTGCAAATCCAAGTATTATTTAATTTATGCTACAATGGAAAAACTGAGAAAAATCAGTTTTAATCTTCCCTCTTTACAATCCATGCATTTATATTTTGATTATTTTTTTTTGAAAAAAAAATCAATTACGGTAGGCGTGTCAAAAAATCCACTTTGAACCAAGATTTCTTTTCAATGCGTGATCTAAGATTCATCTTTTATTATTCACTAATAAAAAAAACAAAATACATGGAAGTATTTTGACGAAAAGATCATCTCTAGAGCTTAAATTCAGCTTAAAAATTCAATTTGCTCTCTTATCCCATCACTGCCTATATTAATATAGCACCCGAGAAGCTACAGCTTGACTTGAAATCTGATCAAAGCTTGAAGGAAATGTTTCTTGCTAAGACTTTAATTGACTTTTCTAAATCATCATTTGAAAAATTTTCCTGTTTGAATTGTGTTCTTTATATTTTAGTCGACATGTATTTTTGAGTGAAGTTTTTCTATCAGGAAAGTTAACAAGAGTAAATATAGATGTGAGATGGCTGAAATGAACTTGCAGGCTTTTATGAGAATTTTAACTAGTAATCTCACTCCTGATTTTAAAAAAATGTAGATAAGTAAGATAAGTTACAATTTTGTCTCATTAAAGTGATTCTAAAATTAAATGTGCTTGCAGCGAAAAAGGATATTAAATTGAAACAATAAATAAACTGAATATAACTGTCACTGTTTTATTTAACTTATATTTAGTATTTTTATAATGAATGAAATCATTTTAAAAAAGACATCCTCCTCTTCCACAATGGGGTCCACGAACCAAATCAAGTTGCCCATGCCTGAGTTATGGGAAACGGTCAAATTCAGGTATTATTTTAATCCAAAATATCATCTTAAGTATTTTAATGACTTAATTTTAGGACTTAAATGTACTATGGGAAAGTGTTATGGCTTAGAAATATATCAATATTTGTGCGTTTAATAATACAAAAAAATATTAAACTTTCGAACTAGGAAGTACATCTCCATAAGGTGAATTTCCTCACTAGTGTAGTTGTGTATGTGTACATTAAATTTAATTTAATAAATTAGTGTCTTCTGATGCATTAACTTTACATTTTATTAGCTGAGACTGAAGATAAATTTTATGATTGTATTAAAATACTTGACACTAAAAATGAATAAATTATTTAAAAATAAAAAATACCCTCTTTTTTGAAGCTTTTGTATTGTTTAGATATAGTATGATGGTTTAATTATTTTATTTAATGTAAAGTTTTTAACTTTTTTGTAAATTCATATTCCAGATAGAATAGGAAATTCTTTTTAAACTTTACAGAGAAAAAGTTTTAAGCAATTTCCCTATTTTATTAATTAAAATCAACTTTCTGTTCGAACTCAATTGAAAATTTTTACTACAGCTTATTTTTTAGTTTATCTAGCATCCTTTGCTATCATTAGAAGTTTAGTTACAAACACTTTAACCTTTTTTTCTTTAGCCGAACATAGATAATAAATTACGATCAAAAATAAACTGCTACAGGCTGATATTGTTCATAAAAATTAGTAAAAAATACCTTATACAAATACTGTGCTTCTCTAAGTTAGATAGACTGATGTTTTATCAAATGAAAAGCATTTAAAGAGAAAAATAGTTGTGACACGTTAATTGAATGGATATAAAAACAGTTTTTAGTTTGATAATCATTTCCATTCAAATTGTCTTTAAAAAATTAGAAAGAATTAGCCAATGGAGATTTAAGAAAAAACTGGAATTAGAAACCGTAATTATGTACTTTTTTAACTTATAGTCATTTTCGAAAGCAAATATTGTTTTTGAAAAAGTTGAGAAGAAAAGTTTTAAATAAACTGTTAGGTATTCCCAATACCACATTAAAGAATTATTACGTAATAAAGGTTATAAAAATTGTCCTTTATGTGAATAAAAGTAAATAAAAGTATTCAAAAATATGCATTCAAAGTATTTATTTGACTTCTATTTTCACTAAAATTATTTAATGTATATTTTTTTATTAAATCAATTCACTACTTTTGTTTTAAGTTTATTTTAGTATTTATCTTATGTATATATTATACTTAGCAAAATCAAACAATAAATAGTATAAAATTTTGTCTAAAGATTTCTGAATAACAAATTTTGGATAAAATAAAGAAAACTCGAAAGTAAATTTGATAACAAACAAAAAAACTACTCAAACTTTCAAAAAGTTTTTGAAAAATATAAATCATTTTTAATTAAATAGCTATAAATTTCATTGGTGCTTTATGATTTTATTGTTTAGATTTAGATCACTAAACCACAAATTGGCCTCTTTTTTTGTGACGTTCCTTAAAAAAGCAAAAATTCAAATGTATAAGATAACAGATCATATATTTCCATTTGGTATGTATATTTTTGTGATAGAATAATGTATGCAACTCTTCATTTTGATAAAACCAAAGAAAAGTACAATCAAATTTCTAATTTATTAACACATATTTTTTTAAAAAATTTCCTAAATTTCTAAAAAAATGAGAAGAATAATTACATGTGTGTGTGTGTGCGCGCGCACTCAGGAAAATATTATCATTATATGTCATTATTTTTCAGTTACCCTTTTTCCATGTTAACAAAATTATTTATCCCTTTCTTATTCAAATTGAGTTACATGTCTATGTGTAAAAGTATGCTTATTTTACAAATCATGAAAATATTTTAATGCATCTTTTCATCACAAAAGAGATTGTAACAAAAAACGAGTTTTCTTTGATTTTGGAAACCCCCATATAATTTCTAATGTTGAAAGTCTCGAAGACTTCAAAACTGAATTAATATTTCTTTCTAACTCTTTCCTGGTGAATCGTCAAAAGTAAAACTTTAAACCCTAAATATCCCATCCTTTTTTTTATTAAACTTTCAATTTCTCATTCAATCGTGGCTTACATTGGAAAACTACGTACATTTTCATGCAAATGTGCTTGTTCTTATAACATGTGAGAAAGCACACTGAGTCCACTTAAGATAAAATATATTAACAATACTCTGCTTATCCTGTTCTGAATCTCTTTCAGCTGCACTTGCATAAATCTACTCTTAAGCGAAAAGGTTGATCGACTCAAATTGAAAGTTGTCAAGGACCTTGCAAAGTTAAAGAGAAACCCCTTTTTTATTATCCGACATTTATAAATATCCAATTAAAAAAAACCTTTAAAATGGCTTTGGGGTAGTGTTGCTGTGGAAAGCAAACATCGTAAAAGAAACATTGTTTACAAGGCTGAAAGACCGGAAAGAAATAGGTTGTACAAAAAGATGGTGTGCAATAAAGAATGGTCGTAGGAATTTATTAAAGGGTACTTAACTTATCGGCATTTTTTATGTCCCTCTCAGACACATAATCGCATTTCATGTGATATTTATGAGATTCACGTATTATTTTCTGTTTTATTGAGGGTCAATTCGTTTCCCGGCTTTTTAAATAAAAGAGGAGCAATGTCAAAATTTTGCCTCATTTTGTTCCAACAAATTATACCGTTTTGTAAATGTTTAAAGTAAAGCCCTTTAAAAAATGCTTTTAGCTGCTCAAAAGATGCTGAAACTTTATTTTAGTTTACCGATTAAGTAAAAATGTTTGCAACACTACTGTATTTATTATAAATGAAGATATAATACCCACAAGAATAAATAAAAACAATAAAATAATTTTAAGGATCTCTGTAATATACTTGAAAATCCAATTCAAGAAAAACATATTCAATAATTTATATATATAATCATGTTCTACTCAATATTTGCGGATATAATATATATATTTCCCTATTCAATAAAAAGGTAATACTGTTGTTTGGAACTCAGATAACGTCCTCGTCACTAGCAGGATTCGAAGATACGAAGTTCATCGTTAATAGACTTCGTGTTGTTTATAAATGTAATATTGACAAACAATCAATCAATGAATAAATCTATTAAGCGAGACCTTTCCGAAATTTATTGCAGTTTTGAAGTTGTCTAGAAAAGCATAATTAGGTTTGGATTTAATTCATTTTGCTTGTGAAAGTACATAACTTGGGAGTTATTATTAAAATGTCTTTTAATTTTTTTAACCATGGAATAGTGAGCGAATGGAACCTTGACTCACAGCCTTCTCTACTAAATTTTACGCCACAATGTGTGAAGTAATTGAAGATCAGTTCCAGTTAACTATTAGCATTCTTCATTATTTAGTACGACTGTTCTTTAGAATTCGAATTCTAACCTGAGAAAGTTTGATTATAACTAAAAACTAAATACTTGAACTTACAAGAAACTGAGGGCAAATCTTAGTGCAGTTGCCATTTGGTGGTACGAGTATACCATATCCACGTTCATATCAATAGCATTTTTATAATTGCTTATATGTTTTATATGAAAACCTTTACATTGTATCTTTATTATTTATCTATGCATTTATTTATTGTGTGGCCACAAAAGCATAGTGGCCATAGTCACGCACTCGTAGCACGCAAGTCATGAGTTCCAGTCTCATACCTCTGAAGAACTGCTATGCAGAGGGGCTGATGCACGTTTAATCTGTTGAGACTCAAGCGTGATCCCATGGATGTGGTGCGGAATTTTAGAGAGGGGATGCCGACTCAAGTGTTTCCTCTTTACTTCACCATAATTCAAAAATGCGAGGTCCGTCACTAGTATGCTTCAGGTTGTTTTGTAGTAAGACGTAAAAAAACACTTACTCACTTAGAGCGTATTTTATAACGAAATGTTAATGTTATTTGCGGCAATATATTTATATCCGCACCTTACGGATTCTTAGGATAAACTTAACTTTCTTATACAACCTATTGTTGTTCTTCTAAAGCTTTCTTACCTATCGCATTATTAAGAAAAAAATCTGTTTCTTTTTTGCATCATATTATTGTTATTTGCATGTTATTAAATACAAGCGTATAAATATTTCAGTTTCTTAAATGTTTTGAAAAATTTTTAAAATCGATGTATAATTGAAATTATTGTAAATTGTATAGTTTTTCTTGTATATTGAAGTAAGAAACTATCACGGATTTTATGATGAAATATATTTTGAACATTTTGAACTGTATGTTTCAATTCCTACTATTAGTTTACACTCTCTCTATATACATATATACATACACACACACATACATATATATATCTTGTTCAAATTTTCAATTGCTAATAAAATATTTTTCTTCACCCACTAGAGTTCAAATACATTTTTTAAACTTGTAGTGGATGACACTTGATGTTAATACAGTTGTTTTTTTTTCAAATATTAATTCATTCATTAAATTTAATTGACTAAAATAAAAAATTTCTTTGTTGACCTAAGTAGGAATTGTCGACGGAGGGATTAGTTGGTTTGTCGCTGGCCTCCTGCAAACAAGGTTGTGAGTTCGACCCCGGCCCAAGTCGGTTGATTTTCATGAAGCAGAAAGATGACAGCGGTCGTGTCTTACGATTATGCGGCATGTAATAAATCCCTTGAAGAGCCCGTTTGGCTTGAGTGCTCTCTGCAAAATTAAATTCCTAAATTCAATTTCGCGTCGTCAGAGCTCAGGTGCTGCCATCTGGGGAGGAAACTGGGTGTCAAAATTACTTGCGGAATTGGTGTCGCCTAAACGGTGCCGTACTAAATAAGTCATGCCAGCTCCTGGGGAATGAACTAGGTCTGCAAATGTAAAAAATACCAATACACATCCCCATTAGAAAAAAAAGAATTGGCTTTAAAAAAATTTTATATTCCTTGTTTGTTTAAAATTTACAATTTTATATCAATAACTGTATTTTCAGAACTATTCCTTTTATGCAATATCATCCTTAAATAATTTTCTATGGTGAAGGGGAAAGGTAGAAAACTGTGTTTTCTATAAACTTAAGATTATATTTTATTTCCATCAAAATCGTTCTGCAGAGATATTTCAAAGCACGAGATCTTAAACTTCCAATTAATTCAAAAGGAATTTGGTTTTATTGGTCTCCTACGCACACACAATTAACAAAAAATAATCATCTTTAGTTTACTTTCTACAATTAAAGTAAAATGGCTTAACTTCGACAAAAATGTTTAAGAAAAGTTGCTTTGTTTAATAAAAACGTTATTTTCAATTTTAATTTAGATAAAGTAGTTTTGTTTAAAGGTTTAATTCATTATTCGCTAAGAAATTAAAAATTTAACATTAGAGAAAAAATTTAAACGCCCAAACTGAACTGAAATAAATTGTCGAAACGTAGAATCAATATTAAAAATCCTTTTAAATTAGCAATTTGAACTTTTTTCATATCATATATGTTTAAAACTATCATTTAAAGTAATATGTGTTTCGTAATTAGTTAATAACATGTATATATCGAATATATATGTAAAATAGTTACTTTAATCAACGATCTAGAACTATTGTGTTTAGAGTTTAGCATAAGATTTTTTCTTTTCCTTATTGAACACTTGTAAAAATTACATTTGTGTTTTTTAGTGAAATAAATGGGTATTTATGTATTATTGCAACATATTGGCGACATTATGTAAAACAAGCAAATGGTCGTCAATTCAACGCGTACGACACATAAGAAATCGCCATTGTCAACTTGACGAATTATTAATAGAGTAGGCGATTGTTGCGCTAATACGTAAGTAACAATAAAAGTTGCAATCAATGTGTGTTAGATACTTACTAATGCATTTTATTTAATGCAATGTGTTTTAATCTTACTATGCCGTATAAGATTTATTACTTCTTAAAGAATCTTTTCGATCACATTATAAACATTTATATTTCGAAACTTTTGCTATTTTCTTATATATAAAACAGGTTTATGTTTCCATTTAGACGTATATTTCCATTTTTCTTCTTTCTAATGATACGATTGTATTACCAGGATAGTAGAGTATTTTACATTGTTTTTACATATGTTTATGCAATGTTTGCTTTTATTTGTTGTTTTTCAGGGTATTACATGAACGGATCTTAATTTTCATTTATGTATAAAAATTAGATTTAACAAGGTTGAATCCAGTTTTTATATTATAAATAGAATTTGCTAAGAAATATATGAAACTTTTAGCTATATCGCTTAGGATTTAGTTTATTTTGAGGAATATGTCTTTGTGAATAATTTTACATGGATACCTTTCTCAGGTATTGTGGAAAAAATATTTTGACATTTTTTTATTGCTTAGATTTATAATACATGTGTCCATAACTTATTCACCGTATAAAGATATATTTTTTTTAAAAAAATACTGAATATGAGACAAGGAATACGAACACTGGCTTATTTTGTTTAGTATTACGAGAATTTTATATTAATTAATTTTATCATGAGCAACATTAATTGCTCCGATAATATCAAGTCTGTTCATGAGTTCCCTTTGGCCGTTATTAAGCATTTATGGAGCCACAATAGCTGTTTCTGTGGTGTTTCGTTTTTTAGTTCTTCGATACTACGAATTTCTGCAACATAAACTCTATTCTTCAGGTATCCCCAAGAAGAGTTGGAACGGCTAGAAAATTGGGTTGGGGGCCATGAAATTAGTCCCTCTCCACGAATCCATTGATCTGGAAATATTTAACTCTAGTTGCAAAATGATAGTTAACTTCATCCTTTTAAATAAAAGTTTGTCTGCATTTCTTTTGATTGCGTAAAGCAGTGGTCTTCAAATCTTTTTGACTCACACAACCCTAAGAACTATAAGGTGTTTGATGGGAACCCCACTCCATACATATAAGAGTATATCTTAAACTAATATGAAAGTAGATCATGATATAGGTACTTTATATAAACACAGATAAAAAGTATTGTATTTGTGAACATTTTAATACAATTTTAATATAATTTACTCACACGCAGTAATAATATTTTGTGATCCAAGTGTCACCTATCCAAGCATTACAATAAGTAAATGGAATATATGTATGCTTTTTTTACGCAAAATGTGGAAGTCTAGATTTTTATATTTTGTTTTTGTAGCCATTCATGTTGAAAAATATATTTTACTTAAATACATTATTTTGAATGGCTTTTAAATGTTTATAGATATGCTACCGTATTTTGAGTGAATTTGCAATCTAAAACTTAGGAGATAAGTATTATACAGAATAAAGTTATTATGTATAAATAAAATTTTCGGTTTTAATGACTGTGGTTTTAAAACGGAAACTTAAAAAAGAAAGTGAATCCATTTAGCCCATTCATTTATATCTTACTCTTCGATTTTTAATTTGTGACACTTGGAAACTCTAGGTATACCTTGTGGAACCCCAAGTTTCCGTGGAACACAGTTTGAAGACCACTGCGGTACATTAAACAATCTCAACATTTCGAAGTAAACATCTGATATAATTAATGACTTCGAAAAAAGAAGGTGCTAATCATTTTGTTTTGAGTTAATGCACACCAAACGTTAAATTTAAGAATATGTCACTCAACAGTGGGACTTACACAATGTGGGATTTCTGCCCCTCTCTATATCCTGTAGTTATATCGATAGACCTATTCTGGAACATGAAATGTTGCTTCGTCTCAATTTGAATTTCAGAAGAAACTGATCATCCTGCCCAATACGTACGCTTTTTCACTGCGCGACATTTTTTTGTGTGTGTATAAGCAAACAAGTTCCCTGTCGTCACTCTACAAAAAGCAGAAGAAATGAAATTACTTGAACTGAAAGTTATACTGTCAGAAATTGTTTTCTTTTACTTCATAAAATTACGTTTCAGATTAATTTTGTTATCTGTTGATTAAGGTATCTTAGGGGTGAAAATACAAATAGTTTTCAAATAGATATAATTCTTTGAATTTAAAATTAAATAATTCGAATCTTTTACACATTTTTAGAGGACTAAGGTTTCAAAAAAGTACAAAAATTTTTAAATATAAACATAATTTTAAAAATTATAAGCATATGAAATTAAGAAACATTTTTGCAATAAATATTAAGTAAATTTTACGTCACGCATGCTATTTTCTAAAATCTCGTAGTAGCCTTTAATGTATAAAACTTTATATAATTATAAAACGTACCACACTCTTTAAACCCTACCTAATTTTAGTATGATATATCTTTTGTATTTCAAAATATTTGAAAAATATTGAAATTTTAAAAATGCAATATTTTTATTTTCAAAAAATATAATTTATTATTCCTTTTATATAAAAATAGCTACAGCGTGTAATAAGGATAAATTTAAATTTATAAATCAACTTATTGCTAGTAATTATAGAGCCACTATTTTAGAAAATATGATGTGCAACGTAAAACTTAATTAATATTTCTTACAGAAATGTTTCCTATTTTCAGATGCTTAGAATTATTTAAATTATGATTATATTTTAAACATTTTACACTTTTTTAAAGCCTCATTCCTTTATAAATAATGTGTAAAAGATTCTAATTTTTTGAATTTAATTTCAAAGAATTATAACTATTTGAAAATTGTTTTGTATTTTCAGCTCCCGAGATGAAACTAACACCCCTGAGACCCTTTAAATTATAGTCAACTTGTAATATCGAAATATTGATTGTTTATCCACA
Organism: Trichonephila clavata; assembly: GCA_019973975.1. NCBI lineage: Eukaryota > Metazoa > Arthropoda > Arachnida > Araneae > Nephilidae > Trichonephila > Trichonephila clavata. The sequence continues at coordinate 54,204 of BMAO01018125.1, read as the reverse complement.
CCAGAAATCGGCAACCTTTTAGCTGTGGCGTCTACCAATATGATTCAGCGTGCCAAACAATAGGCCATTTTTGAAACAATTCGATTCCTGCGATAATGCTTGCAGAGTTACAGAATACAGGACAATAATTTAGATTTAGAGTTTTATTTTATATTAATTGTCTAAAATTTAAAGGTATTTCTTGACACAGCATAAAATATAACTATTTCTTTAACAAAAATTAAAATTGTGTATACATACATATATATTATGTATTCTTAAACATATTTATTAAAATATGAACAGACAACGTAAAATGGAAGTATTTCCCTTCATTATAGTTAAATAAAGAGATAAATAAAAATTTTAATGAGAGCCCAGTGGTTGCACCGCTCTATTTTCTCATCGCAAAATTAAGGGTTTAATGTGTGACTTTCAATTTGAAACGATTCTGAGCATTCAATTCTTTATGAACTTGGAATATTTTTCAAGTTTACAAGGAAAGATTTTTTTACTTGGACAGCAAAGTGAAAAACAGTATATAAACGCAATTTTCTCTCTTCAAACAATTAAATCTTTCGAGCAACGGCATTCAATAATTTACAAAACAGTTTTAAATTTATTTTTAGATTTTTTTCGCGATTCCGTAAATGTCCGTAATTCTGAAGATGTTTGTCAAATAAGGTCCATTAAAAATTTATCAACTTCCCTCCACTCAAATGTTGACTTATTTGTAGAGTAGTGCAGAGTGCCACTAAAAATTGTACCGCGTGCCATAGGTTGCCGACCCCTCATCTACACTATAAAGAGAGAGAGACAAGTTACATACAATCTTTTTGTGCATATATAAATAAACTATTTTCTTGATTGGAAGCCCAGTGGCTGAATGGTTAGTGCATCGCGCTTCCACACCACAGGTCCGAGGTTCAAACCCCGGGCTGGGCAAGGTTGACTCAACCTTTCATCCCATCAGTGGGTCGATAAAATGAGAACCAAGCTTACTTGGGGACCAAACACTGGGGGTTTCGCTTCAGGCTGACCACCTGATCGGAACATCTGCTCATGCACCCCAGCGCCCAATGGTCACGTATACTGAGATGGGCACAGTAGGCCTTGGCCCTCATGGGCTGTTGCGCCACTGAGTTTGAGTTTATTTTCTTGATTTTACATAAAATTAATACAATATTAACTTAATTATTCATGTGGGATTCATATTAGTCATCAGCCACATTAATATGAAATGTATAGCGTTAATATTAATACATGATATAACTACATTAATAATTATATATGATTTTTTCTGAAGCAACACGAGAGCTATTTGAGCTGGACTTCATAATATTGAATATCGCTCAATGGACGAGGACGACACTTAAACTGGCACACCCCCTCTCTATCACGCCGACGTGAGGACTTAGAGCCACGATAAATTTAACATGTATCAGCCCGTCTTCATTGGCACCAATGGCTTGAACTCATGACTCGCCAACCCCGATTTCATTATTCTGACCACTCGGCTACCACGGTCATATTCTTCTTATAAAAACATTTTAAAAATTTTTGTCGATTTTTTGAAAAATTCGAGTATGTTCATTATATTCCTAACTAACCAATGTAATCACATATTTTTGTGTTTTACATACTGCCTAAGATTTTGCTTATTGTAAAATTTAAGCTAAAACACACAAGCATATATATATATATATATATATAATATATATATATATATATACAATAATACAGTATATATATATATATATATATATATATATATATATATATATATACATACAGATATATATATACAGATTTATTGATGCTTATCAGTAAATAAGTTTAGACACAACACAATTTAAGTTGAGATAAATAAGTGAGAGTAGAATAATGAAGTGGGGTATCAATACTAACAGAATATACAGAATTTTTCAACTGAATCTAGGAAAGCTTAAACGCGCACAATTACAACCACACCACACGATACTAATCTGATTTTCTTAAACTAAATCACTGACCTTATTTTTTTTACTGTGGCGGTTCCTTCGTGACGACTTCAAGCCCTTTTTATGCCTGGAAGAATTGATGAAGACTCCACGCTCAGTAACAATGAATTTCACTATTTTCAATCCGCTTCTCTTCGCGTACATCCACACGTATCAGGCTAGCTACACTTGTCAACAACTTCGTGTCGACTTCTTGATCTTTAATTCATTTGACTTCTCACTTCCTATTACTTAGCTTCTTAACTCGCGAAAACTGAATTTATATAATATATCTTGTTTACATAAATCACGTCTGGCTCTCGGTGAAGATTGGTTGAAATAAATAAATTGTTTCAAGGAAAAAAAGAAGAGGTTAGTAAAAGACCGTATAGATACGTCACAATAAATAAATATATATATATATATATGTGTGTGTGTGTGTTAGATCATATCTTCATAACCATTTGGCAATTTTTAATTGATTAGTTATACTAAAATAAATTATTGAACTGAACTACATTTAAACTGAAATATGGAAGGACAACTTTTGTTACAAATTTCTCTTAAAATATTCATTTGTTATTTCTACAAGTTAAAGTATTGTTAAGAAGTATTAGATCTTATCGGGATCAATTCTTTCAATAACTCCTGTAGGTTGAAAAAATAAATTATTTTAAACTCAACGAGCCGATTGGCTTGCAAAGGCTGCAAACCAAATGTAAAATTGACATTGCCGTTAATATTCCTAATTAATTTTACAAGAAGATTATTAAAGAAAGAATGGTGAAGTCTTGGATCCAAGGATTTCTCATTTCAAATAAAGGGAGCTTAACAAAGAATTTTTTTTCCAATCATTAATACGAGACTGTCATGTCATCATTTTTATACCAATTACTAAATAACCCAATTTCTCACTGGCCATGGTAACTTTAAAAGCAACTTGAACAATTTTAATTTAGTTCCCTCATCTTCCTGTGATTATGATATTGGTGGCGAGGAAAATGTAGAACAAATGTAGAATGTAGCTTCTTCTGTGTTACAAGTTTGAAAGAGAACGAAATATTCTAAGACGACTTTCAAGAGACTTAATATAAATTGGACTCCGTATCTTCAGCAACTTCTTTCCACTGAAAAGTGCTTTCAAAATCCTTCATAACCTCAATTTCTTTTCCTTCTCTCCTTTGTAATGTGTGATTAATACTTACTTCTGTGAGCCCCGTGTGATTATTTGTTGTGCACAGAGATTTTATCATTATTTTTAATAAAAAAACTCAATGCTATACAAAGAAAAACAAAATAATTATAGTACAAATTTATAGTGAATAATTAATCATAAGCGCTTGAATGCTTTATCGTTTCAAAGATACAAAGTTGTGTTTTTTTTAAGGTGATCACAACTATTGTATTCTAAAAATCACAATATAAAACAGAACATACGGAAATATAAAACAGAGCATACATTAAACCTTCTCTTTGTGAAAGTTTAAATTTCAATTCGAAATTCATATACTGGACTATTAATGTTTTTATGTTTTATATCCATTGCATTTATTGATAAAATATTTGAAGACATTTAGCAAACAGCAACTTGAGAACTAGTTTTTCTGCAAATTGTATAAATTTTTGGCTGAGATTATTAATTATTTTTGTTAAAAAAAATACAGCATTAATCATGAATAATAAAAATACTAGTATTTTATAATTAGTCTAAATAAATCATAAAAATATTATTTGTGTACCTTTATAATAACTTTATATATTTTCATATGTCAGTATACTTTTTTTCTGAATAAGTAGATATATGGTGAAAATATTTCATTTCTTAACATTTTATAATGCACCAGAAACTATTCATTTAAAAAAATTATGTTTGAGATTGATATGTTCATGCATTTTAAAAATGGAACGCAATCGGTCGTCAGAGCAATTAAATTAATAGCATAAAAATTGAAACTTTAAATACATACGAATAAATATTTCATTAAGTATGCATATTTATATTTACTTTTTAAGTCATTCTTCTTACATTAATAAGTAGTGAATAGGGTCCATAAAAAGTACTATAAACTCAAATACCTAATGATTTTCCAAAAAGAACGAAATTCGCGTGTTGATTTATATTATTATATCTCCAAAACATTTTTTCATCCCCTGTTATTCTACACTGAGGGCATTTTTCCAATCCTTCTTTGTTGAAATGAAATATTACCTTCCGCATGGCACGAGCGCTATTTTATTTTTTGTTCACCCTTGCCGAAAACGACCGCTGTTTCTAAAAAGGACCTTACCGAAAATGTCCTCTCGTTATCAGCGTATGATCGATAGGGCTCTTTGAGGATCGAGTTCCTCAACAATACTGTTTTACTAAAAGGCCGAACGAAAAAGGGTGAAATAGACAATAAAATGGCAAAAATCACGAAACACACCAGCGCAAAACGCAAACCGTCATTTACTCTTACACATTCTTGCTACTTTATTTTCTGACATTTTTTTTTCTTTCATCGCCTTTTTTTCTGTATTTATTTTAGGAAATATAAGCCACGATGTCGAAGCAAAAAGTGTGTATAGCTATATATACATACGCGTGTCAGAATCTTTAAAATTTTTGTTACTTATTTTTTTTAACTCAGCTTTATGGAACAACGTGTTTTAGTTGCACCACTGGAAAAAGAACTTTTTTTCCCTCTTCTTTATTGTTTTCCCTCTTTTGAGTTTTTCCGCTGACGACAACGCTATCTAGTGAGAGAAAGATTAATCCCGACGTTCGAAAGCCGAATACACAAAGGAGAATCTAAAATACGTGGGCTTCTACCGCTTGCCAAACCGGTGTCGAAATGCATTGTAAGACGTCTTATTTCTTTTCCCTTTGATAAATAACAAACGGAACACATTTTTCAGAAATTTCAAAAACGCTTAGAGCTGTTTGAATAGCTAAGAATTTTTTAAGAAGAGGATTCATGAAAACCGTGAAAATTACGAACTTAAGAAAATGTCTTTCGTTCTTTATTGTTCTTCATCTTTAAGCAGTAGTTTTTTTAATCAATTTGAATATAAGAATTCCACTTAACAGTAAATTATTTTGAGAAATAAAAATGAAAACGTAATGAGAAAATACTAGCGTTTTTTGAAAGTGATTTAAATTTTTCTGAGAATTAATTCGAAATCTTTGATTGTTATTGTAGATCTTAGATTTCTTTATAAATTTTCTCATAAATATTTTTTATGTTGTAATACACGAAGCATATAAAGTGCTTCATATGCATATTGAGAAGTACAATTTGGCATTTTATTTTTCGAAGTTGATATCAATTTTTATGATTACTGAGAAAAATTTTATTTTGAAACGGATCCTTGAGTTTTTTATTATTATTATTGTAATTATAACACTTATTATACCTTGAATAAAAAGTATTTTTATGTAATATGAATAAAAATTGATTTCTTCTTGCCCTTGAGATTCGTACAAAGATTCCTGAAACAAAATATAAGAAAGTTAGATAACACGGTGGATAAAAACTTCATACTTAGGAGGAAAATTGCGTAATTTTAAATTCTCAAAATCTCTCAAAAAGTAAATGGTACAAAAGTATTAAAAATAAAATGTTATTCAAATAGAAAAAGGAAATTAAATAATTCTGCAATTTATATCATTAAAATGAACAATTGAAAACATTTGAATTCTTGATGCAATTATTCATACTTTTTTTAAAAAGCAAGTGATAGAAAGCCTTCATTTTACATTTTCATACATTGCACTTGAGCAATACAAAGGAGTATATGTGTAATATTTAAAAGTTCGTTTATATCAAACTGACTGAAGTATTCCACAAGATATCTTCAAACTACTTTGTTCTTTAACTAATAAAGTGTTTAAACCATTATTTGCGATGAATCTCTTATTTGTAAACTCCAATCTTGAGCTGAAAATATAACATCCCAGCTGTACCATACTCCTCTCCACATCTACGTTACATTTCCCTTTGAATACCAAAATATTATTTCCGAATTAACTCCCAACACATAAAGAATTTATAAAGAATTCGAGACCTTATTACGATATCTGGCAATTGTGAATTTGTTTTTCTCAAAAAGGAGTGCCACAGCTTTTGCACGATTAAAAGTATGGCGTATTTTGTTATTTATGATGCCACCTAATCGACGGTAGAGTCAGATCGAGGCCCACAAAATTAAATATGGTTAGGGGCGAGTTGCACGCTTGTCGTTAGCTGCAGCTTTGATCACCATACACGTGACAACTTGCTTCAACTGGATTGGCTTGGCATCACTCCTCCCACTCCAATCACAGAAAAATAAATAAAAATCTTTTATAACTCAAGACATTTTCATCAATTTTTATCTTTATTTTATTCATATTTGTTAAATTTTTTCATATTAAAGTTATTTCTCTTTTTATCATTTTTCTTTAGTTGTTGAGGTGATAACTTCTTTAGGCGCGTTTTGCTGAAGAGTGAACTTGAATGGCGTGTCACGCTTGGAAATGTAATGCTCATTCGGCTTTTTTCGTCTTTCGTCGGAAATCGTGTTTGGACAGGGGCGGTCAAGATTCAATAGTCCGGGACATTTACACCCCTAAAAAGAAATCACGTCACCAAAGGTGGGGTGTTTTCCCTGGGTTTTGAGTAATACTCAGTCTTCCCTCTTGTGTGCTTACATAGTTAGTTTTTTGTTTCCCAAAAGATAAACAGTTGATACAAACATTGAAAAAGACAATCCTTAAGGAATTTGAAAATAAGTCAAATGATAAATAAATCAAATGCAGAAGAGTATCAAGTTTTAATGAACATAGCGGGTTATTGTGTGCACAATATAAAATTCGAATGATCCGATTCCAGATATATATATTTGTTTTAAATAAAAAAATCAATTTCGATTCAGAAAATGTTGAGGGACAAAATATTTAAGTCTTCTCGATAGAGGAGGTTTAAAAATGCCCACAGATACTGTTATGAAAATCATTTCAATGTAACATTTTTTAATGTGTTAATATCGAAAAGATTCGAGTCAAAGTATCTTAAAGTTGATGGCCAATTATCTTGCTTTACAAGCATAACAGACAACATTACAAGCATTACAAGGTTCAGAAGAACTGCTTCCACTTCCACCAAACTACAAACTACTACACGTAACAGTACTATTTTGATCGATTACACCCCAATTATGATTAAGAACACCCTAGGAGATGTTCTGGTTTCTCCCACCTCTCTTCCCATTCCACCAACCTCACGAGAGGACTTGCGGCTTGACAAATATTTAGAGTGCCTCCATGCCGCACAAACACTATACATTTCCTAACATCCATGCCTTCTCAGGGATTTGAACTTAAGCACTACGTCTCAGCAGTCAGCGTCATTAAGCGCTATACCGGATGGGCGGTGTAATGGAATTAAAAGTAAATTTTCCTATACAAAAAAAATATATGAGATTTTTTAAAATTTTGTAGTTAGTTTATATTATTGAAATCACAAGTACAAATAATCTATAAAAAAACAATTAAAATATTCAGAAAGTATTTTTAAAGGAGTATTAAAATTTATCCTTGATAAAATTTTTAAAAAAAACATACACATTTCTCAAGAAATTTTGCATTACCAAAGCCCATTTGCTTAAAAAGAGCCTTTTTGCCATCAGAGGACTTTAAAACTGAATGTCTCAAACTATTTATTTTTGTCAAAGAGTTATTAAATAGCTCTTCCAGAAATACTATACATTTTAAAAGTACAAATGAATGCATTAAACTTTCCCATTTTACAACAAATTAATTACATCAAACATATAACTCTAGGTTGGCGGTATAATTCTATTATTTTCAAATTGTTTTTTTTATTTACAGAAGATCTCAAGAAGTGGATTTCCGCAATGCATCTAAGTGCAAGTAATTTCTCAAAGTGAAAGGTCTAAAAGACATTGCAGCTGAGACAGCATTTTATTTTTATTTTGTAATGCTACATCTATAGCCATAAAAATAATACAGAATGATCATTCCGATTCTTAAAACATAGATAAAAAAAGAAAAAGAGCATTCATTTATTGTACTGCTTTTAGTTATACGTTTTAAAACCACATTGCCTGTTATAGTACTTTTTGTAGTAATTTTTTAAAACTAATTTGTGTATTCTATTAAATTTTCCAAAACTGATTGTTGACTTTTTCTGTATTATCCTTATCCAACATTATGTAATGTAATAGTCAAAAATAGTTATTTCCAGTGCTTAAATATATTTTAATAAGAAAAGTAATGTTTTCTTATAAATGAATACTTGCCAGAGAAAATAATTTAACTTTTACAAAGTTAATCTGACAGTAAGTTTTATCTTACCAACTTCGCAAAAAGTGTTTCTAAAAGTTTAAAAATTAAAATTTTAAGTCCTTTAAATATAATTCTTTATTTTTTTAGGATTAACTCCGATAATTTTCTCTCTGCAACATATTGTTAAATATGGTAACAAACTATAATATGTAGTTTAGCTAAAAATACCGTATCTTAATTTTTAAATATTCAAATTATACATAATTATTGATTTCGAAACGCAACACTCCGAAGATAATTATTATGCCTTATTTTATCGACTCAACATTTCTCCCACCTAAAGCAACAGACATTTTAGCAGCCACTAATAAAATAATGTAGCATCATCACATTTCTATTGCCTCAGCTGGTATATTTCACAATAAATATTTTGCTTTTAGGGAACAAGAAATAAAAATTTATTTCCTTTTCACTGATTAATTTCTTCGATTATTTCTATTTTTGGAAAATTAATGTTTAAGAAAGAAGCCTTTATACTAATCACAATTTTGTATCGTTTTGTGATAACGATTATTCATCTGTTTTATGTAATTATATTTCGAATTTTATTAAAACCAGATTGTATATTAAAACTAAATGAAAAAAATTAATCACAAACATGGATATATACAAGAAGAGAATTAGGTTAGTTTTGCTGTTTCGTACTAGATAAATTATTCTACCTAATACATAATAATGCTGTTAATATACCAAAGCTATAAAAAGATAAAATATAACTACTATGAGATACAACTCATACGAAACAGCAGTCCTTCAACAAAGATGAATTATGAAAAGAAAAAAATATACCACCATATATCGCAAGTAGTGTGTTCTGTGTAACATTTAGTTGTTGTTATAAACTGGCCCTTAACTGGAAATGAGCTTGATGTTCTTGATTCTATTTCACAGGAAAAGGTGAAAACTTATAGAAAAATGTACTGTATCATATAAAATAAATTATTTCAAAAAGAAATGTTTTCGTAGTTTTCAGAAATTTTACAAAAAGAAATATTTCCTGACAAAGAAAAAAAGTTACTGTTAGTTCTTTATAATATAAGCGGGTGGGTGGAGTAGTTTCCTTGTCGCTGGCCTTGTACGTCTAAGGTTGCGGGCTCGACTTCGGCCCGGATTTCATGATGCAGCAAACTGACAACGTCCATGTCGTATAATTATGCGGCTTCTAAAAGATCTCTTAAGTGTCTGTTTGGCTTGGGTACTTTCGGGAAAATTACTAGAACAAGTTCGCATCGTCAGATCTCAGGTAAATGATTATGATTCATAAAATGAAAAAAAAAAGAATTACAAAGCATTATGATGGGGTCCATCTGTCGTTTGAGAGAAATGTTAGTTTTATCCTTTGTTGTTGGAAATATCTGTTGTACATGGTCTCTTTACAAGCAAACGTGAATGCATTTTTGTTTACTTACTCTATATTTCTTATTCGGTATTCGCTTTTTGTATCTTTTGCAAACCTTTGTGTTTTGAAACTTTATAATTCCTGATAAAAAAAAGATCTGTCAAAATTACGCTTTCTTGTGAAAAAAATTGAATTTTTGATCAGCAAATACTAAGGGACCAAGTGGTTTTTATCCTGAAAAGAAACGGGAAATTAGGTGGTCGATATGTAGCTTTAAACCATTTTTGGGTGTGGTCAGTCTCCTTAATCATTCCGCCAGTATGTCTCATGTTGCTTCGAATTACAAAATTACTGAACAATCAGTCAATAATAAAACACAGATATATGTTTTGAATATTTAATACAAAAATTAAACACTAGCTTTTGCTGAGCTTATGGTGAAATGTTCAACACTAGTGCATGGTGTAAATTTCTGTTCTACACCTTACTAAGAATATTATACATCCGTTTTACATTCTTTTTCAAGGTAATTAATAATAGTCTTATCATTAGCGTAAGTGTTAGGAATAAAAATTTACTTGTATTTTATACGTAAAACGTATTTAAGCGTATTAAATCAATTTGTGTATATTGTGGATTTAAGATGCGACTTTTATTATTTTATTTTCACAACTCTGGGATTATAATACATATACAAGCAGAAGGTATTATATTGCCTTCTTATTATTGGAAATATTTTCTGGAAACTAAAACGCTCAATACCTTAACCTTTTACCTACCACATTATGATATACTGCAGTTTTTTTCATGCAATATTTTTTTTTGAATCATTACAAAAAAAAATTAAGGATTGTACATAAACAAAATACTTAACTTTGGGAAATTTAATCCATTAGAGCTAATTAATTAATTAAAGATATTCAACTATAAAATTAATTATATACACTGTTTACTTAAAATAAATAGTCAAATCATTCTCTAAGATTGTCATTGACGTACAAAAAAACACTCTTACCTTTCAACATTAACTACATTTTCGGAACAAAAATGACAATCTTTGCAGCCCGATCAAAATGTCAGCTGAAAGCGCAACTTCTGCTATAAAACTCTATTCGCTTTCCCCGCTAAAATACTAAACATAGAACCCATGCTGCCATATATCTTGGAAAAGCGGATTTAAAAGAATATTCCTGCTAAGTATCGTCAGATTATTCGTAAAAATGGTTATTCTATGTAATTTAAAAGTGAGTGGTACTTATAAGTACCGTCGATAGATAAAGGGTTGAATCTACAATAAAAACTAAGACTAAGAGGGAGATGTCTTTAACACACTTTGCCAACTGAAAACTGATTAGTATCATTGGCTAAAAAAGGCAAATCTATTCTGTCTGGTTTTAAAAAATGTACATAGAAAAACTTCCATTCATGTGAGCAAGGAAATAACCTGATCTTGACCAGAAATCAATTATCGAATCTTATATAATTTTTGAGACACAAAAATTCCGACGAAAGTGAGATAATTAAGTTTTCAATAAAAGAGTACGTTATTTTTTAAATTTTAAAAATATTACTTGAAGTTAACTAAAGATTTATATTATTTCCCCTAGTTAAATAATATAAAGGTTCAAAACAAACTTAAAACAATATAAAATGTACGTAACAATAATAATCTTCATAACGTCTTTTTTGAATATTACTTTTAAACAGTCCCATTCCAATAAATTCTAATATAAAATTATCATTTCCCAAACCTGGATGATAACTTGTTTTACACATTTTTGATTTTTTTCATACCTATCTATTGCCTGAAACTTAGTTTTCAGTATGACTTTTTTAGCAATTCGAGAACATAAACGCGAGCAAAATACATCAAATTCTTTTATTAAGCTTAAGTTAAAAATATAATTTCCAGAAAATATTTCATAAAATTATGAAGCATTTAATTAATACAAAAGCTTTATAACTATTGAGTTTAAAACCAGAAAGATAGTATAGTTCTGGTATCAAAACATTTTCAATCATAATACCACAACAACGTTTATGTAATATATTGAACAGATTTTTCCTTAAGGAAATTTCAAAGATTAGCTACTTTAAAATTTATTAATATAAATAATTCATATCTGATTTTTCTTAGAATCTTGGCATCAAAAAATTGAAGCCTTTCTCTTTTATCACTTGTGATTGTAAATTGAACTTATTAATAATTTTATAGTTATCCAAGCAATTGTACTGTTAGTCATAAAATATGGTCATTTCTCACGGGATAAATCAATTTCTCGTTGAAAGATATACAGCGTATTTTATATTTAACAGTTCCTTTATTTCTTCAATGATTTCAAAACATAAATTATTTTCGAACACATTATTTCATTGTCACATTTCTGTGCTAGATTTACGTAAGCAAAAAGAATTGAACAAGATGGATTTTTAACCTATTCTGAAATTGTAATATTTTACTTGAAATTTTTGTATAGTTAATAATGGATGTTTCATTTTAACCGTAATAGTTTTTGTTCAAACGAGATTATTTTACTTTTAAAATAATCGCAAATGTGCTAATATTTGTGCATTCCTGAGTGTTTAGAAATTTAGCTTAATTTTTTTTTTTTTTACTTTTATTTCTATTTTTTTTTTTTTTAATCTTTTTCTTCCCTTAAATTAATGAAAGACATTTTTATTGACAATAACATTTACCTTAGAATAATAATTCGTTTGGTTACGTCATTAAGTGCTTGTAACAAGACTTTCCCCCTTTTTGAAAAGAAATACATTTGGACTTAAAATTATGTTTTTTTTTAAATAAGGCTTTTCGAGAAGTGATCAAATGTAGCACTATTTTTACGGAAAATAAATTTTCTGATAAATGCAATTGTTGTCTATGCCATTCCTTTATTTTATAATCTTTGTGATAGAATTTACAAAGACTATTTTTTTTTTAATTTGAAGTTTCTTTTATCACTGAAAAACCAATTATCTTCTTAAACAGTTTTCAAAATATTTGATAAATATTGTATTAAAAAATTTACAAGTATGAAGATATATTTCAATCTTCAACAATTCTACACAAAGAATTAATTTTAGAAGATTTAATGATCTTCGTATTTTGCATCTGCATGTTGAATGGGAAACATAATGGAAAATTATTCATGAAAATAAAATTATGAACGAGAGTTTGAAATATATTAAGCTAATTCCTAATTAAAATAGATTTTTAAATTAAAGTTCAAGATAAAATTTTTCAATTGAAAGGTGAGAAAATGATTAAAAATAAGATTTAATAGATTTGAAGGAGTTTTAAATTCAAATCTCTCTCTCTCTCTCTCTCTTTTTTTTTTTTTTTTTTTTTTTTTTGTACAGACGAAAATAAAAACAGCGAAATGATGAGGAAAGAATGTTCATTGAAAAAGAATATTCCAGGATGCTGCTTTACATCTGATATTGAAAGAAAACATAATAATAATTTACCTTAAATTCCAATAATAAAATTATTTTCTTCTGATTTCAATGTAGATCGTAAAAATGTAAAAAGATAGCAAGCGCTCAATTATACTATTTGCTTATTATTATTAAAGTCTCTTGGTACGTCATCAACCACACACACAAAACTGAATCCACCCAAAAATGATTTATAATTGTTAAATAAACATTTAAAGAATGGACGCTAAACATAAAAATTTAAGTATAATGTTAACATAAGCTTCAGAAAAGCACACATTTTTAAAAATAAAGGCCAGAAATAATACTTTTTTGCTGAAATAAACACAGGATATTTTGTATTAGAAAAACAAAAAACTTATCTACTTATGTAAATTCATAATTTACTCTCTTTAAATTTCACCTCAAAAAATATTAAGAAGTTAATGCAGTGCTTCCTAAACTTTCAATCTTTGCTATCCAATATTCAATCATAATTTTCACCGCACCCTCCCCCCCCCCATCCAAATAATAATAATATACTGAATTCAATAATATTTTACTATGACGCTAAAGCTACAACGCAACTTTAACCTTTTAAGTGCCACAGGCGTGTATATATGTCTCTCTCTCTCTCAGCCAAAGCCCCCCCCCTAATTGCCCCAGACGTATATGTACGTCTTTCCGAAGTACGATCTTCCCTGCGCACTGCTATCCAGAAAATTATTCAGAAGCAATAAAAGGATCTTGACAGTGTTTGCAAAGTATTTACTTGTTTCAGAGGATTTGCTTGTATATTCCTTTTCTCCCCCCCCCCCAATACATCAAATACGCGCGCCTACGAGGAAAACGGAGGTATTGGGGAGATCGGCAGTTAAGGGATTAATTATAAACCGTACAAATTACCAAGATAAATGTTAATTTTTGTATATAATTTTATATGTGACAAGCCCATGAAGTCACTGGTAATTATCAAACTTGTTCTAAACTTAGTATTGTTAAATTAATTGTAAGATACATTGGGCAGTACTAATACATTTCTAAGTGTATTATATCAGTGGAAATGTACATTTCATTTTTTATGTCAGAATGTATTTTGCTTGTTTACTTTCAGAAAATTAATATTTCTTTTTAAATTTTCTTTTATTTTCGACTTTTTCAATATGCTTTTATTTTCGGCATTTTCAATTTTCAATCATTGAACCGCATGACCCTTTTCTATTCATTTATTGTCTAATCCTTGTACTTCTTGTTTTACTGGAATTATCTTTGATTCCGAAATAAAATCTCTCCCAAAGCATAATTTCATTGTACTTGTGTTGGCTTGGAGTGAATATACATAAGTGCAAAAATCATGGAGAGAGATAATAACCTCTTAATAAATATATTGTGGGGCTTCTTTTCCCCGTTGAAGTGTAGTAACTTAGCACTGACTCCACAAGTCGTTGGAATTTCTTTGAAGAAGTATTTAGCCATGTTCTTATACAGTCATATATAATTGCGAACATATTACAGAAGCAAGACCTACCAATCACGTCTAATATATGTTCAATGAGATACATGTCTGGTGATTTGGGTGGCCAAATTATTCCTTAGAATTGTCCAGAATGCTCCAAAAATTAATTGCGAATGACTTTGGTTTTATGATAGCGCAAACTCTCATCTTCGAAAATTCGAAAGTTGTTTGGGTACAGGAAATTCATAAGTGACTGTAAATGGTCTTCAAATAACTGGACATAACCAGTTCCAGGAATTCCAAGATATCAGTTCAGTTTGACCAGAGGATACCAGAACATTCCATGTAAAAACAACTCAAAACAATATGTAACTACAATATCTGGGATCCATGGTATCATGGAGTCAGCATCCTACTCGGACCCAAACATCATTCAACTAGGATGAAAAAAACTGTTTCCAGTCATTTTAAATCAAACCATGGTGAGAAATTAGGCATAGAATCATATATATCAGCACGCTCTTGAAAATGTGGACTGAAGAATATTGAATTCCGCAGCAATATCTGAAATGGATACCTAATATGTGTAGCATCCCACATTCAAAATCTTTAGATTCCCGTCGATATCAGAAGATTCTCTCACATAAATCACTTAATTAAAAATGAAAGCCCGTACATAACTCTGCTCATTATACGTTTATTACGTGATGCAACTTCCATTTAATTATTTGCATATTGGATTGTAATCAATCATTTTGGCATTTCAATATACATATTTAATGTGCAAGTATATTTATTAAATAAAAATGACCTATTGACGTATTTCGATTCATTAATGTTTCTTCAATTGAAAATATTTTCGAATTTTTATGCAATAAATACTTGTTAATATTTTTTAAATTTTGAAAGAACCAAAATTCATAGTATTCAAAGCTGAACACAATACAATATTCGAACATCATTTTGATCTGAATATATTTGAATGCCTTATAGCTACATTTATAGGTATAATATTTTAAAATTTCTATGAAGACTTGCTTTATTGGTGTTTGTTACAACGATATGTGAACTAAATTCTTGTATTTCATTAATTTTAGGCGTTTGGGGGCTAAAGATGCTGGAACTCCAAGTTCCCCCGTCCATAATGAGAGGACAGCCAATTACTCTAAACTGCACGTTTGACCTCGAAGAAGACACGCTTTATTCCATTAAGTGGTACAAAAATAATATTGAATTTTACAGATACATACTGAGTGACAGACCTCCAGGACAAAAGTACCCTCTTCAGGGAATTTACTTAGACGTGAGTAATAAAATTTAAGTAAATTTGATGTTAAAAACTATTGTAACTGTACAAGAATTTTAAGAAATGTTCCATTTACAATTAAATGTATAATAAATAAATTCACACAATGAAATTATCAATGCATAAAACATTGATGTAGTATGTCACAAGTAAATTAGGAATTCATTAGTATTATAGACATATTTAATCAATTTAGAGAAATTATAATTAAAAAGTGAGCTTATTTAATTTTTTGTATCACTTCCACTTTTGTAAAGTTAACAATACAAGAAAATTATAAATTAATAATTATAATATACTAATTTAATTAATTTATAAGACAGTTTTAATTAAAGACGGAGCATATCGCTTATTTATATATATCACTTCAAATGCTATGCGTTTAATTAGAGTAAACAAATGAAGAAACAATTGAGATGGCCTTTTTATGTATAATTAATTAAATTTCTAATAGTACTTTAATTTTTAGGAATATCTGCAGAGGACTGTAACATAAAATATCGTAAAATCTCTCACAAATGAATTATTCCAGTTAAAGAAATTTAAAGAAGCGATTAATAAACTTAAACACGTTAAAATTTTAGATTTAAATGACAACTACAAATCTGAATAATTGGCATTTAGCACTATTATAAAATTTACTTCTTGTTATTAATCCTGACTAAAATAAATAAATAGTATTTCTCAAAATCAGCTTTTTTTAAAGGAGGTGTGATGATTAATATTTAAATTATAAAAACCCTTTTGATGCATTTGCATCAAATATTTTTAAAATGCTCCAATAATTATGTTTATAAGTGATCCAGTTACTATGATTGAAGGGATTTTGCATTTAAAACCAAAATATTTCTCTTGTTAATAATGCTTAGATACGTATCAATTTCACTTTCGTTTTAAAAAAATTAATAAAATTGTAAATCATTGCACACAAGTGCGCAAAATATGAAACCGCCATAATAGTAAAACGGAATAAAATACTATTAACATTCGAATAGAAGTTGGATTGGAAATAAGCCTTAACAAATCATACTTGTAGATTTTCTCTACATTTCACAAATTTTTATGTTTATTTTTATAAAAAATTATTTAAATTATAGGCGAAAAACAATAGTCTCATTTGCTTTACACACACATTTACAAATTTTACACATTTTCACATCACCTTTATTCAATTTTCATCTAAATTTTATTATTTAACTGAGATATTAAAATCAGTACTCAAACATATTGTTTTAGCTTACTATTTAAATTTTAGGAAATTTAAGAAATTCAAATGTAAGAAAACATTTTTCCCATATTGAGTTTAAAGTATTAAAACATTGGTTCTGTTTCAATAAATATTAACAAAAGGACTTGTATTGAACAAGTTGTCTCTTTTAATTCGAGCTACATTTTTTATGTTATCTTTTATTTTAAAATAATATTTTATAAAAATAACGTTTATTGCGATAAGATATAAGTTAAATTTATTTAGATTTAAACTGTACTGACTTGTATATCAATTAACTAAATTTTTAAGAAAGTTAAATATTTTACTGAAGAAAATTTGTAATTTTCTCTCAAAGAGGAAATAAATTTAATTTAATTACAAACATTTTTTGTAATATTCTGGAATTCAATTCTACTTATTTTCTTTTTAAATTTGAAAATTTATATATAGTTTTAAAAAAACAAAGTAGAGTGAAAGAAATAAAAGAACAAATCAATTGCTTATGTTTATTTACAACATTTGTTAAATTCTCTGGTGAAGACATAAAAGGGCCATAATTGAGACTCAATTTAATGCTCCTAATTCTACTTTTAAAAAACACTAATAATTAATCATCTATCATCTTAATTTTTATTTTAATTTGTAGTGTTTATTTTTCTTTTTCCTTTTTTATGAGTCAAAAAGTCATTTACTAAAATATGAGTCTAATAATATGCATTATATCAATATAAATATAAAACAAAAATCCAGTTTTAAAAGAAAGAACTCAATAAGAAAAGATTAAAATAATAGGAAAATCGAATCAAAATAGTTGGATATCTTCAAAAAAACCTAGTTTCCTCTTTACTAACTTTCAAAATGTTGTGAACAGAAACAGTTTTTAGTTTCTTCTTCAACAGCATAGTAAAATACTACCATACCGCCTTTAACGTTTAACGATATTTGAGAAAAGGCATTTTAATATTACTTTTTTTATTTAAGTATATTAACTTCAAACGGAACATCATCGGGAATGCTATTTGGGAAAAAAATGAATAATAGTTCAATAACTCCACATAAGACAAATTTCGTTGAAAGCTTATTGATATTTTTGAACTCGTTCGTACAGAAAATAAATAATTCCGGAAGGCTACTTTAAGGTAAAAATTACGAAAGAAATTGAATTCTCTTAAGTTATTTATTTCATATTACTTCATTTATTAAGAATAATAAATAGTTCATTAATTGATTTGTAACTTTATTTTAATTCGTTGCTACTTTCAAGCAATTAAAAATATGTTAAGTATTTTTTTAGTATTTTTATTTGCAATGAGAATATAAAAATCTGAATGAAAAGTGAATTTTAAATAACAAAACTCTTAGTTCTCTTTTTCAAGAAGAATGAATACAAATCATTGTTTAAAATATTTCGAACATAACTATATTTTATTTTCATTTATATACTAATATGTTCTCATTCTGTTATCTCACACTATTTAGGTTTAACTAAATCTTGCACAAAAATTAATTTTTCTCTCTTTACATGTGGCATGTTTAGTTGCCATTGCAATGGTAAAATATAAGCAAAATCATTTATATGTTTACCAAAAAAATATTAAATGCAATTCAACAAGAAATTATAAATAATATCGTGTGTTCTTTTTAAAAAATTATTTCTTACAGCTAAGAAAACAAGTACAAAGTCAATTGTTATTTCTTTAACTTTTTTATATATGTTTGTTCAACATATAAAATTTAACTCAGTTGAATAATTTTTCTTTGTGTGTTTCATATCGTTTTTCTCAATTCATATTAAATTATTGTGATTAAAAATAATCAGTTATTCATGAATATGTGTATTTCAATATTTTACTAAGAAAACGAAATAAAATTATATATATGAATAAAAATTATGTTATTTATTCAAATAATTAATAATTTATTCATGCATGCATTCTTTCTTATATTATAAATGCATGTGATTTACTTTTTAAACAGTTTTTTCTGTTTTACAAATCATTTTGTCTAAACAAAGCAAATTTGATTATTTTTTAATCCTTTATATAAGAACTGATAGATTTAAAATTTATTGATAATTTAATTATTGTATTGATATTTTTTCGAAATTTTAGGCAATGATATTCCAAGACGAATTAATTTATATTAAAATCATTTTAAAGATAAAAATAACTTTTTTTACAGTAAGGACCGATCCTAATTTTGACAATTTGACTAAAGAGTAAATTTGACCACTTTAGGGTTCAAATTAGACAATTGGTCGCTTTTTATCTCACAAATAACATACGTGTAATCATTTGTATTGTTTTGAATCAATCAGTTTCTTTTTTTAAAAAAAACTGTATTTAAAAATCGTGGGGATGTTTGCATTTAATTTATTATACATTTAACCAAAAAAAATTGTGCAGAGTTATAAAAAAAGGAACTTAAATATTAACTTAACCAATTGAATACGTAAAGTTCACACACTTCTCACTACATAAAGGATTTCGAATAGATAAAAACCCATGCTGAATTGAATTGCTTTTCAAAAAATCAATTATCCTTAAAGCGGATCTGTAGCCCTTGTCTGTGTTGTCTTAGTGACGAATTTGAAGAGCTAGTACAAACTTGTAGCGCCTTTAACACTAACTAACATTTAAAATTAATGTCTTTCAATCTTTTGAATGTGCCATTCATACAATATTCTGACTCAACCAGCTATCATATTTAGACTTCAAAACATATATTTTATCTATTACTCAAGCATTAAAAGAAATTAATTTTTTTTTGTAAATGATAATGCAATTAACACAGTTATAAACTACCAGTGGAGTATTTAATCGTTGAAAGAATTATTTTTATAATTTCATTTGTATTTAAGAATGATAGATTTATCTGATATAGTGTAAAATAATTGTAATTCAGAAAGTACACATTCAAAATATTATTTCTAGATGCATTTGTCTTGTATTAGTTAATTATTATTCTTAATCTATTTCAACGTACTGAATTTTAAAGGAAAAAAATAAGATAATTTATTAATCAGAGAAAATACGAGTGATAATGTAAAAATTAAAGATTTACTGTTTCAACTCATACAAAAATATAAATTACACACTCATACATAAATGATTTTCTACATTTTACTAATTATACTTCATCGATTTGTGCGGCTCGAAAATAACACATAATTTATGATATTTTAAAATATGCTTCACAGAAATTATCGAGGTTAGGTTGTAGGTGTATCTTGCGATGATTAATACGAAGATTATGGTTTATGAAACATTAAAAATATTGTTTAGTAATTACTAAAACAAATCCTTTACTTTATCTTGATTATAACATTTTAATATAATTTAATAGATACTGTTTTTTTTTATAAAGTTGTTAACATAAGTTCTAAAATTAGGAAGTACATCAATGTAGTTTCATCATTCAGCACAAATAAGAAGTCATACATACATTTTAAATATAAACATAAATATTAAACCCGCCAATGATTAGTATTCTCAGATTGATGATTAGTATTCTCAGAAACACTTATTAGTGTTTTATAGCATTTTTCCATATATATTGCAAAATTCTACTATCTTTGTAAGTTTATATCATTTGTATAATTAAAATTAATATTTTAAAAATTCACCTCAATCATGCATACAGGATGTCCCAAAAACAGTACCTAAACTCTACACAACCGGATTCCTCGGTGGGAGTACGTAAAAAATGCCCAAAGTATTGTACCTGTGCCATCCACTGTTTACGAGCAAAATGGTGAATGAATTATGATACATAATAGTTCATTACGGGTCTCCGGTTCTAATGCAGCCACAAATACCAGATCTCACACAATTGAATTTTTTTTCCGCATGGGGCAATCTTAGGGAATTGGTGTACCAAAACGTAAAGACTACTCAAACGGACTTAATTACTCATTGGCGAGAACTTCGGTGACAAGCGCCTTAATGTGTGTGATGTGTGTTCTCATCCATTCCAAGGCATGCCGTCTATACTTATGGCTGACACTTTGGAGTTTTGTCTTTTTAAATATTTTCAAATACTGCTGTTGTGATGCGTCCAATACAAGTTTTTTCTCTTGCACCGGTACTTTGTTTTTCGTACTTTCCTCGTAAGCTATGGGCATTTTTATATACTCTCAACGAGGAATCTAGCTGTGCAAAAAAAAGTCTGGGCGCTGTTTTCGGGACACTCTGTATATATTTGTTTGCACTAAAATGTATTATCAAGTATCAACACATTTCAAACATTCTCTTTTTCACTTCCTGCTATTAGTTCACATTATTACTATATATATATATATACATATCTTGTTTCAAATTTTCAATCGTTAATGAAATATTTTCTATTCATCCACTCAAGTTCAAATGCATTTTTTTAAACTTGTAAAGGATGGCATTTGATGTTAATACAGTTTTTTCAAATATTTGTTCATTAATTAAGTTAAAAATGAATAAATAGTAGAAAATAAAAATAATAGTCCGAAAATAGAAAGGGAAATGGAAACTTTCAATGAAAATTGCTTTCTATTTTGCCCCTTAATATTTTGATTCTGTTATATGTATATACATATTTATATTAATTGTAATTATTTAATAAAAAGTAACTAAAATAAAAATTTTCTTTGTTGACCTAAGTAGGAATTCACTTAAAAAAATTATTTATATCACTTTCTTTTGTTATAGAATAAGTTTCCGCATGGGCCAAGTATTCACATGTATAAAACAGATTTGGCGTCAGAAGGAACATACAGATGCGAGGTTTCCTCTGAAGCTCCTTTTTTCGATACAGTTAGAGATGAGAAAGAATTACGTGTATATGGTAAGTACATACTCATAATTTTATTTTACTTTTTTTAAGTAAAAAGAAAAAATAATACTTTTTAAAAAGATCAGTCTGTAAGCATATTTTCCTGTTATATTATCTCCTCATCGTAAAAAATTATTTACGTGTGTAATGTTTTGATTTCCGTTTTTTGGAATATGTATTGTAATAAAAATAATGAAATAATCAAATAAATATTTAAATTATTTTTTAAATATCTATACAAAATAAAACTCTTAATGTATTTTGTAATTATTCTTTAAATCTCTATACAAAATTAAATCTCTTAATGTATTTTTATTCAATAAATAAACTGATACTTGTTCTGAAAAAAAGGCAAGAAATTATGACCAATTTTGTGAAATTAATTTTGAATTCATTAGAAAAGTTCAAAATATCCCTTTAAAATATATATCTGTAATCTTTTGCATAAAAAGATAAACATCTTGGAGAAAATATTGTATGACACATAGACAGGTTATGAAATTATAATGATTTCAAGGCAGAAGAATAATTGCATTAAGAGCATAGCAATCAAAATTCCGTGATCCTCCACTGATTGAAACATAAGCTTTAACGCAACTAAATGATAAATAAATTGTATTCTAGTTCGTTCTGTGATAGAATTTGAAAAGAAATTCTGAATTGTTCCAATATCTTTAATATTTCGTGGAACTGTGTTTAAAGGATTATATTTTCATAATCTTATATCCTAAAAATATTTATTCTCGAAAATTTCTCATTCTAGAGCAGGGGTACTCAACTTTTTTTTGGATGGGCCACATACATATGACTACTATTTCAAGCGGGCCGCAACATAAGGATTTAGGATTGATTGGAGGGAAAGGGATGCAATAAGATCAAAGAAATTTAAAAAGTGTAAAATTGATCAGAATATTAAAACCCTTTTTTATTTTAGTTTAGAACTACATAAATCTCTATCAAAATCAACTTACAAAAAATAGATTTTATGCATTTTTTACTCAGATAAGAGGTAATTTCGATATCCTTTCATCAATGATCCCAAACCTTTTGTTTGCATTCTACTGCCAAAACCAAAGCTGCCATGTACTTTAATAATTTGTTGTTGCTTTTTTTTTCTTTTTACAAAGCCTAATTTATTTGTATTCAGGTAATTTATAAAATGAAGGATGGTATAGCAACGAGTTTTTTTTTAAATCCCAGATTGAAATCAGTACTGGAGTTATAATTAGTTCAAACTTACTTGTGCATTTTTATTTCAAATTTATTGAAATACTTTTTAATTTTATAAAAAAATATCTGTACAAATAACTGAATTTATCAAACAAAAAATCGGATATAGTTAAGAAACACTCTAACAATTTCTGTATCATTTCATATGTTATCCTTAACAATATCATGTGTTTATCAATATCTCTAATGTTGCGAATTTTATAGGATATTTTTGTTACCCTCTGCATTTTGTGGCATTACCACCGACAAAATATTTTGCTGTGATTGCAAAGATTTTTTTAAGCTAGCCAATTTATCTCGTCTTGAAAGAGGTCTGTAAGGAAAATAACCATTGAAAGATTTGAAATAATTTGCAAAATTATATATTTTTTTTATGCATAATATTTTTACGACAAATCAAACAAGATGTTGATCAGCTTGTTTTTCTCTACGAAACAGTCAAGATCCAAATCGTCTTGAAACAACATATATTCTTTAGATATTTTTTGCTTGGAAGACAGGAAGATTAATTATAGATTAGTTTCACTCATAAAGTGACCACTACTCTACTGTTATTTATTATCAATAACCGTTACAATTACAATTACATTATCTCATAATTCGTACCAGAACAGCATAGATAGCAAAATTTATATATTTGATTGCTAGAATTTCTGGCTAAATTTTAAATGCATTGTTCTTAAATAATTGAATTTGTTAGAGCAACGGACCCTGAATGGGCCACACAGAATGGTCCGGTGGCGAAGATTGAATATACTGTTCTAGAGTGTCAAAATCATGATGAAATAATAATCTTAAATGAAATTTGTCTCAAATTATTCACATTAAAACCAAAAAAAAAATTTTAGTTTTTTTTTTACAGTTATCAAGCACATATTTTCTCTTTCTCTAATATTTAAATGTTTCTTTAATATATGTTGCAAAATATCTATATCAAGAAGCCTATTTCATAATTATAATAATTAGAAATTTGAACAATGAAAAAATTAAACATTAAGCTTTAACTTTGATGAGCTTAAAAAGAGCAAATTAGTTAGTGTTAAACTTATTATTAATTATACTGGAACGGTTGTAACCATTGATGATATGATTAATGTTTTTTTTTCAATCATTAATTTACTTAAGGTATCCGAACACGTTCGGAGTACTTTTTAACAAAATAGCATACTAAAACATTATAAAACATAAACAGCTCTTTTAGGACTCAATACCAAGAAATATTACTATATTTAACTATCGAAATTTAAAATAAATTACCTGAATTTTACAAAAATCACATTTATAAGTGAAATTTTAGCAATATTTTTGAAAAACTTCAAAGCAGTTAGAGAAAAAAGTAATAAACATAAATTAGAAAAAGTATTACTAAAACAAATTAGAAGCATTTATCTAGAAAATGTACTAAAATTTTAATTTTTTTATTAAAATTTGAAAATTTTATAGCTGATTGAGTAAACATTTTAAGAAATGTTACATCTTTTATGAGACCATTATTTAAATAACAAGCCATAACTCAAAAAATATTCATACAATGAGAAATATTTTAGTACATTCTCTAGAAAGAGCATGAATATCAGGTTCAAAAAGTTTTATAGAAATACGTTCGTAATATTTTGAGTTATCAGACTCGCCATGATAGATTTTGAGCAATTTAAAGGCCCTCTTCTGGTACATCAAAAACCCACTTCCGGTTTTTCTAAATTTATAAAATGGATTGTAACTTGACCTCTAGGCAGTGTAGAAACAAAACAAAGTATGTTTCGAAAAGTCAAAAGATAGCTCTATTCAATAAAATAAAAAACAAATATATCTGTCTTGATTGAATTTGGTCATTCTTCTAAGAGCAATAGCTACATTTTACAAATACTTTTATCAATGGGGCTACCGATTGGTGTTTGACGTTACAGACCTAGTACATTCCCCGAGAGTTGGTATCACTTTTTAGTACGGCACTATATAGTTGGATACTAATTGCTTCAATGTAATTTTGACGCCCAGTTTACTCCCCAGAGGGAGGCACCTGAACTCTGAAGATGCAAAATGGCACCATGAGTTTAATTTTGCAGAAAGCATCCAAGCCAAACCACTTTAGGGATCTTTTAACATGCCGCATAATCATACGACATAGACACCGTCGATTATCTGCATCATGAAAATTCATTGACTTCAGGAGGTGATCGAACCCGCAACCTTAGGCGTACAAAGCCAGTTACAAACCAACTACGCAATCCAGTCGTCAAATTTTATAAATATACGTTAACGGAGAATTTTTTCTTGGGATGAATTAATATCACAATCTTGATTTTATTTTTCGCTTTCGATATCTGCAGCAAAATATTGAATATCAAATTAAACATTTTTTTTTTTTGTAATATCACTCCTACATACACACTATTTTAAAATATTACTTTCTATTCTATACTCATTTTTCTTGTCTTTTATTTCACAATTCACTCTAAATGTTGTTTTAAGAACAATTTTCGATAGTATATGAAATTATTTTAGTTGCAAAAAAAGATACTGTATGACTTTTTCTTTTATTATTATTATCTTTCTGTCCAATTTTCCTCACTTAGAAAAAGACAAGAAATTTAAATCAAATTAAGCATTCGAAATATTTATTTAAAGAAACTTAGCTATCAAATTTGGCATGGTTTATCTTATCTAATTATTTTCATTTGACATTACTTTAAATAAATAAATAAATAGTTTTAATTTTTCTTAATTTTTTCTTAAATGCTTCTTTACTAATAGGCATTTTGGGAGTTTCAAGTATATGTATTTTCAAAATATTTAAAACATACTGCAATTATATTTCTGATGTAATATCGTTTCATTTTAATTCAAATTAATTAATTAGCTATTAATTTCATGGAAATAAAAAATAAGTATCTCTATCACAAGGATATAATTAAATATAATATTTACCCTTTATGTATATTATTAGAAGAAAGATCAATAAAAATGAGGTATAATATTCCAGATAATTGGAATGATCCCAAAAGACAGGAATTCGAAATAGACTTATTTATTCCTCTTATGAATATGTTCTGCAAGATTACTGGACTATTAATTCTGAATTTCACCTGTAAGGATTCCATGAATTTCCTTCTATCCCCGCTTTCAGTTTTAATTGATTATCGTTCGGATTCTATACCTTAAATCCAAAATGGCAATATGATCACGAAATGGTTATGAAATATTTTCTATCATTGAATGAAGTGATTTAACGAGAAATTCAAAGACTTGAGAAGATATTTGAATTCATTATTAATTTAGGTAAAATAGATTATTCTAGTAATTCCAAAATACCAATACTATTCTATTTCATACACTCAAACTCAACGATAATATACATAGATATTAGAAATAAATAGGATAAATGACATTCATAAATTTTTCAGATAAGTCTTGCTGAATAGAATTATCTAGATATTCTTTTGAAAATTTACGTTAGGTTAACTTTTATTCGTCAATAGTGGCAACATAAAATGAAGCAATCTTTTGAAATATTTCATGTAAAGCGATATACAAAATGTAGATTGAAAATGTATTCATCGATATTTATAAATTTAATTTATTGAAATAAATAGTTATGTAATACTGGGTAATGCAAGATTCTTGAAAACTATTAATTTCTACTTAGGTAAGAAGTATG
The DNA here is from genome assembly GCA_019973975.1 of Trichonephila clavata. Classification (NCBI taxonomy): domain Eukaryota; kingdom Metazoa; phylum Arthropoda; class Arachnida; order Araneae; family Nephilidae; genus Trichonephila; species Trichonephila clavata. The sequence continues at coordinate 27,496 of BMAO01018125.1, read as the reverse complement.
TTCTTTGTGTGTTTACAGATTGGTAAGCTTTCTTAAAAATTTCAGCAGAAATTAATCAGTTTTTTAAAAAAAAGGATTTAATAAATGTAAAATTATAGACTTGAAATTTTTATGATTCTATGTAAAATGTGATTTTATGTAACTATAACTAAATGAAAAAACTCCAAAACTATTTTTTTATATATAGGGAAAGAAATCCCTAAAATTATGTAAAGTTATCTCTCTCATATGTTTAAGGTATGCAACTACGTTCGGAACCATTATTTTGCAAAGACCTATAAATGAATATTTTTTTATTATTTTTTGTCACTTAGATTAGAATACACGAATAAAATTGTTTTCAGAATATTATTACAATAAAAATTATTTAAATGCAGTATTTTGGCAAAAAATGAACATAGAATTATTTATTTTCAAAACATTCTCTTTTTATGAAAAATGCTTCTAAAATATTAATATTTTGCCTAAACATAGCTAAGACATCTCCAGAGAGCCCGAACTAGGATGTTTGAAAAATTCACATTACTTTTAAAGTTACTACCAATTCAAATAATAATCGGTGTATTCTTCGCTAAAGTTTTTTCATCCTGATTTCTTAAAATTAGGATAAATCTATTTCTTATTTATTTTTTTTTCAAAAATTCTAGTTCAGGTTCTGTACAAAAGTCTCAGCTATATACAGGCATAACATTACTATTATAGAAGCATTTTTCATAAAAGGAGAATGTTTAGAAATTAATTAAATCTCTGTTCTTTTTTTAAAAAATATTGCATTTAAATAATATTTTATTGTAATAATATTCTGAAGACAATTTTCTACGTGTACTCTAATCTTGAACATAAGCATCTTGAAAATAGTTCTTGTATTTTCCGTCTCTCATATATTGCAGTGGGGATTTTTTATTAAATTTGTTTATCAGAGTTTAAATAAAAGTGATTTTTTAAACGCTTGAACGTATATGAAATTATATACTTTTTATTTTTAATTATTTTGAGAAAACCTACTTATTCAACTTCTTCACTTGACAGTTGTTCTTTGCTTGCAGAAGAAACAATACTGAGTTCTTCTATTAGCATATTGATGACTCTTTAATATTTACAAGATTTGGTAACTGTTGATTTTTTAAAAGAAAAACCTATTTTGAATAATATTAGCTTAAAATTTAAACTTTTAACATCTATTTTAATTTTTACACAAAATTTAAGGGAGCTTTAACAACTGATTTAAATAAAATTATATGATAATGGAATCTCTTGATAATATTGACAAAAAAATAAGTGAAATCTAAATTGTTGCAATTATTAATATATAGTGTTTAAGAGGTATTCCCCTAGTCAATGTAATATATTGAACTTTTTCATGCCATTTAATATGTTTTAAGGGAACACGGTAATATTCGTGAGGAAAAACGGTTAAAAACTGAAATATTTTTAGCCTAAATAATTCTTTATGTTTTTGCTATCATCTCTCAAAATTTGAAATCTTTAAGTTAAAAATACTCTAACACTATGATAGCTTTTATATTCGTTTATATTCACGTTCCAGAGGCAAAATGAAATTAAACTGATTCATCTCAGAAAGAAACAGTAACTAGTTTGTTTTAATTTAAAATTTCCTTTTTTCTATTGATCTAATTGCTTGGATATTTTTCTAGCCATTGATGTTAACTCTTGTAATAAACATTAGTATGCATTTTTAAATTAAAGCAATACTTATTCCTTAAAAAATACCTGACTTTAGAATTTATACATTTTTATGTAGTTTTCAATAAGTATTCATAAAGTATTTTACGAATATTAGTTATGTCATCATGAAACCCATGCCAAATTTTGTTACACATAACGTGACGTACTTGTAAATCAAATTCCATGCTTGTGTGTTAATTAATGTATTAGAAGTAGCGTTTTAAAATTAATTTATAAATTTTAAAATTTTTCTTAAATAATTAAATGGAAAAAGCTAACCATTTACAGTTTGCAATGCATTTTTTATTAAACAGTAACGATTTCAGCAAAAAAAAAATGTTTTATATATATACATAATACATTTATATTACATATAAAAGCCAATCCAAAACATTTAAAAAACTTTAAATCAAAGATATTTGTATAAATCACACTTAGTCCCTTTCAATTCACGTAATATTGTATTAAAAGTTAAAAAATATACAAGATATTTATAATAATATTTTAATCTGGAAATCTTTTTTTAAAACAATTATGCCAAATTAGCAATTATAGAAAAAAAGAGGTCGTAGAAAGACTTACTAACTTATTTTATTTAAACATCTTATCCACACGCTTTATCTACCCTTTTATCCTTATTTATCCACCTATAAAGTTTCCCACTGCAGACCGGGCTTCAAGATATTTCTCTATTAGCATACTTAACGACACAATCTAAATATATCCTCCCCGCCACAAACAAGCGCTTTGGACAAATTTGTTTGCGAATAATCATGAACGATAGAATGAATGGAGAGCAATTTGATGAATTATGCAAGCGGCGTTTGAGTGTGATAAATTTTTGGTTAAGTAATGCAAAGTTACGCCTACAGCCGCTTTAATTGCTGGAGCAGTTTCTTGCAAGATGAAAATAAAAATATCAAAGAAAAGAATATATCATTAATTCTAAGTTAATCGCGACAACAAATCTTGTTCTGCACTTGTTTGTCCTATGGTATTAACATTCAGCGGTTATTTAGAATTTTAATTTTCCCCATGGATTACATAAAACTAGCAATGTCTGAAGTTAAGTGTTATTTCATAGCTCTTATGCAGTTTAGAGGTGTTCTTGATGGTGTTAAAAGATTTTGCTTGGTAATTTTCCTTGATAAAACAGGATCAAAAGATTACAAAATGAGTGCAAAAACGGAACGTTCCCTTTTTTTTTCCCTTTGGTGAAGGCGGACTACTCAATTGAGGATTAATATTTTGTAAAAGTGAAATATAATCCAAACAATTTTTAAAGTACTTTTAAAAATAGAAATGAGAATTGTAAAGTCTTTGCTCTGAACATCAAAATTCAATAAAATCTGCGAATGAGTAATCATATAGGAACTTTTTAGAATTTCAGTATTAATTGGGAATATTGAAAAAATGTTTTTTATATTATTCTTCCTAATTTTTTTATTATAAAAATAACCAATTGTAGTATCATCAGATAAACATCTACTTTATACTCTTTTCTGGTGTTTTTAATGTTTTTTAAGTAAAGTGACATTTTTGCTCAAATTGTATTATTGATTAAGTTCAGTATTAAAATACTTATAAAAAAAGGGAAAATTTAAATGAAAATTCATATTTTATACGACAGTAAATTTTATAAGTATCATTTGAATGTTATAAACATTAATTCTAAAAAAGATTTATATTTTATATGATGATATTTTGGAATTTAATTTAGATCTACTCATAGTTACAATTAGAGTGAAGAATAAATTATTATGTTTAGACTTCAACATTTATTTATATTAACTTCTAAAATATAACTAAATTTTTTATTTTTTTTAAATACTCCATTATTACTCGTGCAGGGTGTGTCATACCCCGTCTAACTTTTTTCAAGATTCCTTCTAAACTTTTTTTTGGAAACTAGATAGTTTCTCGTGTAGCTGACTTTAAGGTCATATACTTTGATGGGCCTTCTAAGCGAATTCTAAATATATATTTTTGGATATTGCCTCTTCGGGTATGCCATACTCTGCGCGTGAATCACCGTTACAGTTCAGAATACATGAGCACGTTTTAAATTTTCTGTATGCTATGGCGTATTATTGTAGTTATGATGAAGAATTGTGATATTTAAGTAATTAAATAGATACAGTATTTAATAGATATAGTACAACAGTATTTTCGGATGAAGAAATTCTCTTCGCGGTTATGATGAGGAGAAATCAAATGATGAAGAGTATATCAGCAAGTATGATTCCTCCACTGAAATCGATCCATATTTAGAAAAAGGAGACACTGTTGAAAATAAATGTTTTATATGTAGAGACACAAAAACATTTGAGGAGAACGTAATTTTAAAGCAGATAACTGATACACATCTTATCCACTTTCAGATGAACTTTTGAAAAGAAAAACTATTTCTGGAACAAAATAAGAGGAAATAAAAAAGAAATTCCAAAATTTTTAAATTTAAATAATAGAGAAGTTTACTCCTCTATGTTTAGTTCGAAAAGGATACATATTTAATAAAATTAAGATCCCGTGAAAACATTGCACTCACTCACGACGAGATTAAAGGAGTGTATAAACAGTGCACTGAATTTCCTTATAAAAAAACAGAAAAACTAAATTTACGTGTGAAAAATGTAATAAACATGTTGTATATACACTGCTGGCCACCGTAAATGCAACACCCTGAAGGAAGCACGCAATTAACATGAAATTTACAACATGCATTGGCGGAGGTGAGATATGCAAATGATTAGAATTTGAGCGCAGACACACATCGCGCACGCCTGCGGCGCCACCTCAAAGCGTTATTAAAGGCTTGGAGACTTCGACGATTTAAAGTTCTTCAATTGTGTTTTCTTGTGGTGTTTTCAAAAAACTATCAGTTATATCTCATAAAAAACAGCGATCAGCTTTTGATCAAGTATCCGAGTTCGACAGAGGAAGGATAGTGGCCTACCGAGATTGTGGATTATCTTTCAGGGAAATCGGCAGTCGTGTTGGACGAAACCAAACAACTGTAATGCGGATATGTGACCGTTGGATTCAGGAGGGTACGACGGACCGACGTGGTCGATCGTATCCACCTCAGTGCACCACTTCACGTGAGGACAGTCAAATTGTGTGCATGGCAGTGACCGATCGCTCAGTCACATCGCGAACCATAGCACAGCATATTGAGTCTGTAACGCATCATTCAGTGTCTGCGCGTACCAATCGACGCCGTGTACAGCATATTGGACTGTCCTCAAGCCGTCCATTGCTTGGTCTACTCTTGACGCAGAACCACCAATTGTGCGATGAAAGAAGGATGTGGGCGGCAGAATGGAATGAAGTTGTCTTTACTGACGAGTCACGTATTTGTCTGCAACACCACGATGGTCGGATTCGAGTCTGGAGACACCGTGGAGAGAGGATGCTGAACAGCTGCGTTATGCACCCCCACACTGGCCCTGCACCGGGTATTTTGTTATGGGGTGGTATTGGATATCACTCTCGAACTCCTCTAGTACTCATTGCCAGTACTTTAAACAGCCAGCGCTACACCTCCGAGGTGTTGGAGCGAGTTGTCCTTCCTTACCTTCAGGGCTTGGCCACAGCCATATTTCAACAGGATAATGCGTGACCACACGTGGCACACATAGTCCAAAGGTTCTTCGTCAATCACCAGATTGAATTGCTTTCCTGGCCAGCTCGCTCTCTGGATCTTTCGCCGATAGAAAACATGTGGTCCATGCTTGCTCAGCTGACCCAGATTACACCCCCCAGCTGCCACACCAGATCAACTTAGGAAACGTTAGGACGTTAGCTGCTTGGTCTGCTGTACCCCAAGAACACTTCTAAAGTCTCTTTGAATCAATGCCGAGGCGTGTGGCCGCGGTGATCTCCAACAATAGCGGCTACTCTGGCTACTGATTCTGGCAGGAACCACAATTCACTGAAGTCTATAAATTTAATCATTTGATACTTGGTCTACATGTTATCTACAAAATAAATTTTGTTCCGCTATCTCTTGTCTTTTTGGTATTGCATTTACGGTGGCCAGCAGTGTATTTCCTGCTTTGCTTCCTTTTTAAGGCGATATGGTACCATCTTCACAATTTTTTTTTATTTTTAATATTTGATATTAGGTTTTAATTGTACTTCATAAAGGTTAATATTTAATAATAATTCCAAACAAAAATGTTTTAATTTGTTGCAAAATTTTTGTAAAATTTAAGTTGTTTTAGCCTTTTTAAGCACTTTTAAAATCCCTAAGGCTTTTTTAAATATGTCTATTTCCTTCAAATTTTTTTTCCTGGTACCTTATAATATACTACATAAAACTGCGCATGGGTTTTTTTCTGCTGTGGCTACTTAATTTTTCATTAATTTTTTTACAGTTAAACTTCCAAAAATTCTCAAAATCATTAATTTTGATTTTGAAGTTTTTTAGAAAAAGTACTAAACATGTTACAGCTGATTCCATGCACAGTTTAACAAAACATACATTTCAGAACACGTATAAAAAACTTCAAATCCATACTTCAATTATGAAAAAAGCCTTAGGGTTTTGAATAACAGTATATGTACAAAAATTCAACATGGAGAAATATGAGTTTGAAGTTTTCATTCCATGAATAGCATGATATAATATTCATCGAATAGTCTGAAACTTTTATGAAATGTTAATTAGCTTATTTAAATCTACTTACCACAAAAAATTGCACAAATGTAGAACAATTAAACTGCCATAAGAAGTATATAGAAAAAAACGAATGAAAGATCAATATTTCATAAAACTTTATCTTAAAAATTATATAAAAGATTAAATACACACACACTTCAGAGCTAAATCCATGCTCAGAGCTAATGCACAACATGTACAAAAGATGTTTATACCTCTATTTTTTATTTCCATGATTTTAAAAGCCTTCGCATGTTAAATATTGTACACGAATAAAAGCAAAATCAACTAACAATTTATATGTAAAATACATCAAAATCTATGAACTGTATATGTGCATTTGTTTAAATAAATGTCTTAAAATATTTTATTAATAAAAGTGTTGAATTTCACACGCATGGGATATATATATATCACCAAAAACAGATACATAAAAATGGGAGAATTTCTCTATTCTTGCGAATTAGATTTTTAATTATATGAGTTATCAAAATGAGATTTAGTATTTGTGCTTTGGGAGAATCCGTTTTGAAGTTTTAATTTCATTCATAATAATATAAAAAGCACACACAATTTTAAAATCTTAACCAAATCCATTTGACCTTCCAGTAAATAATTCACAAACTATAATTTTTGCATGAATTGCACAATTCTTTCTTAAAATGATTTATTACTGCATATATAATGTCAATCTCATTGATGCGCATTAGAAAAATAATTAATTCCTTTTTTTATCAGGCTCTTTTCTAGCAGATAATCTGAAATATAGATGTGGTAGTTGCTGTTTAGCATCAAACATTGCTCCATTACTTAATGAAAAATGCAGGTAAATCTTTGAAATTTTGCAGGCATATTTATAAAGATTTGGGGTATTAAATAAGCCAATAAAATTTTTTTCGACAGCTTGATGATTTTTAGGGTACCATATCTTCTTAACTTTTGTATACAAATTTTACGGTAAAAACACAATGTGAGCACCCTTGGGTATGATATAACGAAGGCGAGAACTTTATTTCATTATTTTTCACGCGAGTGATGCCGTGTTAACATATGTATATATATATAACTCTTTAAAACTATTTATTTCATCTCTTATTTATTAGCTTTATGCAAATGTTATTTGTAATTTGTTAATTATTTTTTAATTTAAATATAACGTTTATTTGTAATTAACTAGTTTTTTTTATTTGTTTCTAAATGTTTAAACGTTTTTTGTAAGAACGTGAAAGAAAATTTTATTTGAAAGTCCTTTTGCTATAAAAAAATGGATTACAAAAGGTTTTCAAAATGTTCAGAAATTATTTACATTTTTCTTTAAAGTAAGAAATGCAACGATTATTAACTAATCATCTCGGTGTATCAAGTTTTAAATTCAAATACCTGCTTCAGGATATATTGTGCCATAAAAGCAACCATTTTATTATTTCTATTTATTATTTCATATCTAATCATAGCAATTGGCAACTAAAAGGTGTTCAATGTATGAAAAACACTGAGCCCGTTAAAGATAAAAAAAGGAAACAAAATATTTTTTATGAGAACATATTTTTAAAAAAATATAAAAGGGACAAAAATAAATCATATATATGCTTCATGAATTTTAGGGGAAAAAACTAAATTTCGTTGCAATAAATAAAGTGTTGAAAGTAAATATAGCTGAAAAATTAGATTTCAATAGCTACATTAATTGTTTAGTTTTATGTTAATTTAGAATAACGTATTACGAGATTATACAATACACTTTGTAATTGATATTTTTTACATAAGTTTCCAATTTCGTTACATTCTGATCTAAAATGGTTTATTTCTCTAAAAAAATTAAGAATGATATTAAAGCATTTTTTTTATTGAAAGCATATATAAATCTCTGTGCAGCATAAAGTATCACACGGGACATAACGAAGTAAGAATGAAACACATCACAAAAGGAAAAAAGAGTAGATATTAAGGCATATTAAAAAAAGTATAATAGAACTCAATGTTATAATAATTGTAATGAAAAGGTAATAAAAAATAAATTTATACTTCAAACACGCAATATTTTTCACTGTTTCAATTTCCTTAAAACTATGTTATTTATAATTATTAACAAAAATCTATCGACATGTGATAATTTACATCGTTATTTAACATCTTAAGTATAAATGTACTATTGACTGGAAACAATTTAGACGACGTAATTTTATTACACATTCCACTTCGTAGTGTTTCATTCTAGATCATTAAGCGTTTCAATATTAATTCCTCATTCTTCATAAATGCTTGCAGACGTGATGTAGATAAATAAATTATACTAAATAATGTTTTTTTAAGTAAAGTTTGTGAAGCATCAGGTATAATACTTATAAACAAAACTTATGTAATCAACAATTTCTCATATTTCATTTAAAAATAGTGAATGAAATATTAAAATATTGAACTTTAATTTTCGCTTACACCAAAATAAAACTAATAACAATTTTAAGTTAATGGTTTTTTACTAAATAAGGTAATCATAGTTAATTTATAACTTAATTATTTAAATTTATTAAAGTGCTAAATAAATAAAAGTTAACTACATTTAAAAGTTTCATATTAAATTAATTACTTCTGTGTTAGATAATTTTTATTTTTTCTAGGCATTTTTACGAAAACTTCTACAACCCCATTATATTTCTAATTTAGTTAAATAATTTCGAATATGTGCTCTTTTTCTCAATTCTTGATTATATATATATATATATATATAGCTATTTTAAAAATTTTACTTCACAAAATTAGGGTGTTTTTGAGTTTATATGTTAAGGAATATAAATATTGTCTTTTGATAACTGTTTTTATAAAGACTTCCAGGTATAGAGTTCATTTCTACTAAGAGAGATTGAAGCGAAAGTGATTTTTTAGTAGATAAAATGCAAAGGTACTGTAAAATAGTAATAAGTCCTGAAGTTTTTGTTAAGAATTTTTAGCCCACTTTAAATTCAAAATTTTTTATAAATTAGTGAGATATGTTTTACGAAAATCCTAGCTTCACCTTACCCCACACCTTAACTAGAAAATATAAAAAAATTACTACAAATTTGCAAGCTTTCAAAAATTAGATGTGAGTTGATCGTTTTAGAAAGATACAGTTTCATAAAAATTACGAGCAAACTCTTACTGCTGTTAAGTACTTTGCCTTATATAAAATGCTTGCAATTCCATTACAGCCAGTTGTAATGTGAAAACAAAAGTAGTTTTACGAATCTAATATTTCAAATATTTTCAAAATACCACTAAGCATCTGTTGTTGTTTTTTTGGGTTAAAATTCCGTTTTCAACATTGTAGGAAATGTTCGTAAATAAAATTAATTTTAAAGTATAAGCAAACAAAGAGAGAATGTAGAAAATATTTTAGAAATTCTTTGATGAAATTCTTTTAATTTAACTTTAAAAGTAAAACTATTTTTTAAAATTAAAAATTTTAACTGTCTGATAGTATATTTCCATTTATGAGTTTTTAATTATTTTAATTAGGACAAGTTTAAAAATAACTCTATATTACATAATTGCATTCAGAACTTAATATAAACAATTTTTCGCAATTTCAAAATTTAAAATAGTTTTTATTTCAAGTTTTTTTTATAATTTTTACATAGCCTTCTTTAAAAATAATAGTAGTGAAAAAGCCTAGCGTGTAAGATTATTAAATTTAACATTTTTCAATAAAAATTATTTGATACTTTTAAGGAATGTGAGTATTTAAAATCTTTATAAATGTAAAACATTTAACAAAAGTACTTGAAAATTTCATATTACCTTAAAATTATCCTTTTTTTCTATAACAAAATGCATATTCATATTAATTTGAAACTCACTTAGTATTAAGCAATTCTTTACTGGCTTTAATAAACACTATTATTCTAAATAAATTTAAAGAAATATTTTGTGGGATACGTATAAGCTATAATAAAAAATTTACCAATTAAGATTTTTGAAAGAACTCTTTGTAGGGAAAAATGAAACACGTGTTTGTCTCCATCCTTTACTTATTCCTTTAATTAAAACAATACAAATATCTAATTTCCAATATTTTTTTAGTAGATTTTTTAATGAAATGTTTCAACGCCATAACAGCATATATTTTATATGCAATAATAATTTATTGTCTCGTGTGAAACCTTTGAAAAAAGTTTAAGATGTGAAAAGACGTAAAATTTTAAAGCGTTGCTCGATTACGGTTATGGACATTACTAATTCATTTTTGCTTTCAAAATCTAAAAAAATGTCAGCAGTGTTTTCAAGAAACACATTTTTTTCCCTTTATCCACTAGCCACAATTTTACCCGTATAGCTTTCACAATATTTTTTTCAAGTATTATTTGTGTAATACAAACGCTTCTAAATCTTTGCAACACCCCTTCACTTTTAAATGCTACCTTTTCTTTTCCTGATACGGCCGACCTCTCTTTCCTCTGGACAAAGGCCAACCAAACACAAAGAAAGCTGAATAAAAAAAAGATTATCTGTTGTTTTAATTTCTTCATTCTTTCCCCTCAGGGGCTACCTAACCCTTTTTGTAGAAATCCCTGTAGGGGGAAAAAGGGGGTGCATGGAAAAGCTACGGGGGCGGGAGAAGTTAGGGTCCATAATTCGGAAAGCAGTCACATGGGACTGACAGGCCGGGAAGTTCAGAAGAGGAATCTTCTACAGATCGACGATCAGATAGCGTGACTGTTTCCCACTTTCCTTCTTGCCCTTTTGTGCTGTTGCTTCCTCTCCTGTTTTTCCTGTTTCCGGAATAAAAACCGTTCAACATCGGTTACGATGAAAAGAACGGCGGTAGGCAGAAGTCCTTCATGGTGTCTAATGATGTTTTTATCGTATTGATCTTGCCCTCCCGTAGCCTTCGTTCGCATTTTTCGATTCCTTCTTTTTCTTCCTTTTTTATCAATATACATCACGGGATAGTTGATTTAGATGACCACTGAACGTGAGTGGCTGGAAATGTGCTCGGAAACAAGTGCGGTTTTTGTCCGTATGCTTCTTTATGAGTTCATAAGCTTTTCCTTTATTCTACACAAAAAGAAAATATATCTTGATCGAAAATAAACTATACGAAACTCTTAACCTTTGAGATTATTACGATGTTTTATTTATCAGCAAAAAAGAAAAATTACCGGAAGAGTGTTTGGGTGCTTTTATTATTGCTCTTCAGTATTTTGCTTTAATAATAAATAGCTCATTAGATGAAGTTTTTATAGCATATGCTTAAGTTCTAAGCTAAGTTTCGCTTAAAGTAATGGATGTGTGTTAACAATAATGTGAGTAAAGTTATAGGAAAGTCAACTGGAACTTCAACTTAACTAAAGTGTTTAGTAAATATTTCAAATTCATGTCTCCCAGTTAAACAATAATCGAAGTTCGTTTATAAATAGTGTATCTGAAGTTAAATATTTATAAAACTTCAACTACATTTTTACAAATCAAAATATATATAATTCCGTTTCTCTAAAAAGTAATAGCTTATTTTACTTTTAATGGTAACTCATTAAAACCTTCTTTTTCTTGAATGAAGTTTCTTCTATTCCATTTGCTTGGTTCTCCGTCATTTCAATAAACTCTGTATATACATTAAAAATCATTTTTATTTTAAATAACTTAAAGTAAAGGAGCAATCGCTATTTTTAAGAGTTAAATGATCAGATATTGTCGATTATTCGAGTAAGATATACAATCACTTTAATTGCAATGCTTGTGTTTGAAAGATGAATCAATGTTGAGGAACATGGATTGACAGCCTTAAGCGATCTTGTATTTTTCTCCTCGCTTAGACAACAAGCTATTAGCCAAGACAAACGTCTTCGTAAAATCATTCAGTTATTTAAACATATTCATTTTTCTATGCATAACAGAAAGATTAGTTTCTACAATATCACTATGTTGTATTGAACTATTCAAATAAAAAGGTCACAGTGAACTCTTATTTTTTTTATTTTCGAAAATTTTGTCTTTTGTTCCGTTGAGCATTAAACTATATTTCTTCAAACAGACTTTCAAGTGGGACGTCTTATTTCATTGCCATGGTATTTTTAGCACATCTTTTCAAAAAGTAAAGATAATAAATATTATTCCCTTGGATATTTTCAGAAGATAAATTTTTACTCCCTAAACATTTTATTAAAGTGTTAGGATATTTTCATTACCATTTTAATCAATAGCGTTAACTAAGAAATTATTCATTTCACGAATTATCTCTTCTTTTAAAAGAATGGTTTTAAAAATTTTCACATATTTTTAGTTTCTGATTCGGATATTAATCCAATCCTAGTAAATTTGCTAAATTGCAATATTTTACATAAGGTCCTTGTCTTAGATTTATATTGCTTTTTAATGTTTTTTTTTAATTTTTATCTTAAATCTTTTAGATTTTTTTTAATTTATTTCTGCCAGTTTTTATGTAATGTTTTTCTTTTTGAAAATTATTACTATGTGTAAAAAGAGCTGTATACTGACCTATAACTAAGATGTTTGAAATCTTAGATATTGACTAATTCTATTTAACGGGATGTAATTTTCTATTGTAAATCATGGGATTTGGGCTGTTTTTTGGCTTAATATGTTTATGTAACCCTTCATGTTTACTAAATAAAGAAAAACTTAAATAATTAAATTTAAAAAAGCCCTTTTTTTAAAAAAAATTATATGTAAAAGCTCTGAATTGTATTTAATTCCTTTTAAAATTTATATATTCGAATCCTTTTTCCAAAGGTTCTCAGGAAAAATGCAATTTGCAATTTTTTGTTTAAACTTGATTAAATAAGACTGCCAACCGAAAAAGATTAACTGAGAAGATCAAAAATATTAGTTAGCTATTTAAACACACAAGCAAAGAAAAAGTAACATATCTACAGATCTTATAAATTGCTGATAAAGTATTCAAAATTGAACAAAATGCTTGAAATTCTTCCCCATGTAAATTTCCTAAATGTAGTTTAAGCTTAATTCTTCTAATCAATAACCCAGAAAAGTTGGAAACTTCCAAACATCAGTACTATACCAATTAACATTCTGCTGTAAATGTATCAATTTCCCTTAAGAAATTAATACATTACTTCGGTTAAAGTGTAGTATAGGAGGGGGGGGTCCTTTCGATTTGGCGATTTTTCTTTGGATTTGGTGATTTTTATATAGATATTATGGTGAGATAACGAATTCATTTTGGCTTCCGGTCACCTATCGCTAAGTGAAGTAGATTCGCGATGGTTTTGGTCGCCAAAAAACATTGACATCGCCAAGGCCCCTATACTACACTTTAACCCATTACTTCGTCTACTACTTCTAAAATTGTCTAAAAACTTAATTCATAAAATTCTCCAAAAATGATATCTTGTGAAACATTAAGCATAAAATATACTTACTTAATGATTATTTATTTAATTAAGAAGTTTATTAGCTTATAATTCATTTAAACTTCATAAAACTCATTTGTACACATTTCATATTTTACGAACGAAAATAGTTAATTTGTGCTACTAAAATTTCTCTTAATTTGCTCATGATACATTTTTAATGTATTTGTACTTTAAGGGTTTTTTTCAATAAAAACTATATGCACACGATTTAAAATTAATGTCCAATATGTGTATGGGCTTAATTTTCCCTTACATATATATTCTGTACATAAACCTCATCAAAAAAAATCGCAAAAATAAATTACTCGTCTTATACAAATAAACATTCCTCAGAAATTTATTTAAATTATCTGAGAATTAAATCTATCGTCTCTTTAAAGAATATTTAGAAAGGAAAAGTTGTGCATTCAATTAAAATTAAATATCACCACTGAATATATTATAATGTGGAAGTGCAAGAAAGCATTTGCACAAAATAATTCAAACAACAGTTTCGAAACTTTAAATTAAAAAAAAGTTAAATTCTTTCGATGTGAATAAAGGAATTTTAATTTCCACTTCTTTGTTACTGTACTTTAAACAACAATGAGAGAGCAACTTTTCGTATTTAAACAAATAGCATTTGAAAGCTCCCCCACGATTCTTCTGTTAATCATTGTTTATACGCTATTGTTTCTCATTGATTTGTTTAACGTTTTTCTGCTTACAAGTTCAAAAGTTTCATTTAAAAAGAAAAAGGAACTTTTAAATTGCATTGTCTTTCCTTTATGAAATGTATTTTTGATGTCGGATTTCCCTCGAAGAGTATAGTTTTTGCGGGAAGTCAAATATTCCTTTACGGATTCTTTCTTATAATCAATAAGTTTATCCATTTCAACGAAAATAGAATTCGTTTATATCATTGCTAAAAATGTATTTATATTTAGATAACTGTACATAATCTATTACTTTTAGTTGAATTGAAAAAGGATAAAAAGGAACTACAAAAAACGTTTATAAACTTTGTGGAAGCTTTTGTAGTATATATATATATATATAGTCACACTTTTCATATAATTTATTAAAGGGAATTTTTTGTAAAAAAAAAATTGACAAAGCATCTTTAAATTTTTTTTTTTTTTTTGCATTTTTGCATTTTTTTCATTAGATTACTAACATGATAAATGTAAATCAAAAGTTTCAAAAAGTTACTATCCATGAGATTTAAAATTTAAATGTTAAATTTTATTACATATTTGTTTAAAATTCGAAATTGTTCGAGTTCGGGGACACCGATAAGATTCTAAGGTAGTGCTATATGTTTTTTAAATAATGATTTTTTTATTCTTCTATGTAAAATATAATCTATATTAGAAACTCCACATTCTTCATTGAAGATATAGTAAATGCTCTTTGGTAGATTGCTGTGAAGTGTTTAAAACTATGTTTTAATTCTTAAACGTATTTTGCGTATCAAGCTTTTTTAATGTTACAAAGTAAGCTTAGCTTTTAAAGGAATACTTTGTTTCTTAAACTTTGTGTGTTCTTCTATTTTGTTCGGAAAAAATGCAACAATAGTTTTGTTATTAAAATTCATGTATTGATAAAGATGAAAATAACTATTATTTCATTATTTTCATTGGCATATACTTTATTATTTCTAATTCATTTACAAAACTCATTAGAAGATTTTAGATATTGCATCATATACCCAATAAGCAATCGTACCTTCAAACTTATCCATTAAACATAAAAAACGAAATAAATTTAAAAATTCGATTCAGAACTTATTAAAATGACTAAATTAAAAAAAGATCAATTTAAAAAGAAATCGATGATATAATAGTTTCACAGAAAGTTAGAAACATGTCTTAGAATAGAATAAAAGGAGTATATTATGGAGTAACTAAAATGGAGTAATGTAATGTGTAATTTCTTAGTAAATTTACTATCCAATGTTAATATATATATATAAAAAATTAAATAAAAGGAACACAAACTCTAAAATTTTTCCATTAGTACTATTTATTCTATGCCTGTTCAAATGTTAATAAAATACGTTTTATTCATGTACTGTAGTTCAAATACATTTTTTTAAACTTGTAGTGAATGAGACTTGATGTTAATACAGTTTTTTCAAATGTTAATTCATTAATTAAATGTTATTTTTAAATATTAAATTAATTCTGAGTTGTATCTGATGAATTCAGAAGTAGCACCAACAGATGGTGCCAGTAAGTTTTTCTAACGAATTTTTTCTTGGCTTCTAATATATTTACTTAAACTTGCAATGGAAGACACCTAATTTTGATACAGTTTTTTTAAATATTTTAATTCATTAATTAAATTTAATTAACTAAAATAATATTTTTCTTTTTGACCTAAGTACGAATTGACTTAAAAGAAATTTTAAGCGATACATGTTTTTGATTAAATGTAACCAGTAATCAACAAAAGGATTACATTTAGAAATTAGGAAAATAATTTCTTCCTTACGCTTTATATTTGAAAAAAATAATTTAAAAATTTTTTTCTCTAAAAATAAAATTTGATGCAGATATATCTAAAGCTATTTTTGTTCTAAATTCATAAAAAACATGTAATTAGATAACATTAGCAATTCCTTATACAATTCATAAAACTTTCCTAAAATATGAAAATCCTGAATTTTTCAAACAATTTTTATCGTACACAAAATGCAGTTTGTGTGGGGCTTCTTAAAATATTTTGAATATTCTAATCAGATATGTGAGCTTTATACATTATTTTTTGGCATTTGAAGCTTGTTTTCTATTTAAAGTAATTAAAACAAGTGTTATACTACCAAAACATATATTCTTAAAGTGTAACTTAATTGTATTTGAATATGTTCATTTCATTTAAAGGAACCAATAACCAAAAGTGCTTCACTCTATTAACCCTTTTTTTTTACTCTTGTATTTAATTATTTGGTTGCTTTTTATCTTAAGTTAATCTGTAGAACATTTTCTTAAAATTGATAAGAAGAAAACATAGCATACATTCTTTTAAATTCATAGGCTAAATTCCTGCAGAATTAATTAGATAAAAAATTAAAAGGAAGAAAATCTTTATTATATATGTTAATGACATTAATAAATTTTTCAATATTGGCTATGAAGCAAGTCTTGTTGATATTTTTCTCTATTTAATAGAAAGTATTATTATTTAAAACTAACTATTAGTTGCTTCCATGACAACTTTTATGACAAATATTCGAATTATTTCAATTCTTTAATGATATAAAATATTTGTTTTTATTATTTGCATATTTATGATTCTATTTTATCTGTCTTTTGGAATAATCATTTAATAAAACAAAAGTTTTAATCTAATTTTTTGACACAAAAATATTTTTTAAACCACGTTTCAATACGGATCTCTTTTATTTAATTAATAATGTTAGCTTAGTTAACTAATAGTTCAATAATACATTGAAAAACATATTGAGAACATTAGAAATAAATACATTAAGTATTTGTTTTCGTTGTTAAACATATAACTTTAAATATATAGTTTCAATGGCATTTCATATGATGAAACATGAAATAACTTCATAAAAATCATAGAAAGGATTAATCAACTGCGCAAATATCTGAAAACAGCTACTGAAAGACAGGGAGAACAAGTGGGGTGCATCAAAAGCAAAGGCAAGCACGATAGAAAGAAAAAGCGTTATAAAATTTAATTGTTTGTAATGTCTAATTCTTAATTACGTATACTTTAAAAATTTCTAAAACGAAATTATTTCACATTTTAAATATTAAAAAGAAATCTACATTCTTTTTGCATTGAATTTTCATATAAAAAAACTTACATAACACAGATAGTCATTTTAATCCATCTTCAAATATACTGTAGGTCCAAAATTGTAGACACTTTTGAAAATTGTTATGTTTTTTAAGTTTTCATGCTTGTAGAAAATGTGACGTTGCAACAAAATGCGAAGCTTTTATATCATTTTAAAGATATTTTATACTAAATTCAGTATAAAAATAAAATTCGCATGTTTGCAAAACAAAAACAATATGATGCAATAACTATCGATATAAATTGGATACTGATAATAGCAGTGAGTTATAAGTACTTAGTGCGGTAGCTTTACTTTTTATTACAGTTCACATCGATGTTTCATTGAGCTGAAACAGTTTTAAGCTCTTCCTTTGTTATTACATATTGCCCGGAAACAACTATAGCCTCATTTAATTCCGTTTTATTTCATGGTACCTCATTCGACAAGGGTTTTCAAACAGTGCCACAGGTTTTTGATAGGATTAAGGTTGAGGCTGTTTCCTGGACAGGAGAACAATTAAATCATCTTAGAATGATACCAGTGTTTATATTACTAACTGTGAGGCAAGGAGAAGAATCTTGTTGAAAAATAAATGAAGCAGTGTTGGTAAAAAGATTCCTGAGAGAAGGTAGAAGTTTGGTTTCTAGAATGGCGTCTCTCTCTCTCTCTCAGTGTATTTTCTGGCATTCAGTGTCCCATCGATGATATAAAGGCGACCAATGTCCTATATCCTGATATGCATGGCAAAATCATAAAACAATGTGGGTGCTTCACAGTTGCCTGGATGCAGTCAGGATGTAGAATTTCTCCTATTCTACGTCTCACATACTTTCGGCCATTACTACCGAATAACTATATATTAGGTTTCATCGCACCATATAACTTATGACAAACTAATCATTTGGCCAATCAATGTGTTCCATTGTCCAATGTAGTCTTTGTTCCCCTGTGATAAATTGAGATAATGCTTTTTTTCCTGAAATTGTACCTTTAAGTGTTTAACATGTGTTAATCTTCTCTTAATTGTTTTTCAACTGACAGAAACACCGATATCATTCAGATGAGCTTTGCTGACAGTTGATGACATTATTTTATCCAATGAAAGGTTTGTTTAATATTTTACAATAGAAATTAACAAAAACAAATTTTTAAAAACAAAAACTAACAACTTTCAGAAACAAAAACATTCCCCTTGAAGTTCTTTTAGTGTTAATTGCATATATATATTTATGTGCGCTATAAATGCAATTGTCATATGTTAAAATATATCAAGAAGTAAAGACTATAAGGAATGACATTTAAAGTAACGAAGGAATAATTTTCTTTTCCTCTTTTGAAAAATAAGGAAGAATATTGTCCTGAAAAATTATGGGAAAAAAAATTATATGTTTAAATTATGAAGAAAAGAAAATTCTACACATCTCTTTTCTCTTCGACATTGGTGTTTTAGTAAAATTTAGATAAACTTGAGTGGGTTGTTTTAAATATTTTGTGAAGGAATCTCTAAAAAATCTCGAGATTTATTGTTCTAGAATATTTTGCTAAAAAGCATATTGGAAAGCCATACATTTTTTTTATTATTTCTTATTACATAAATTTAAATTATAAAATAAAAATAATAAGGTATCGTTTCGTTTCTGAATCAGAATAATGAAATTTTCATAACGATTCATCGAAAATGTCATAAGTAAACTATTTTTCAATTTAAACCTTTACAGTTTTTAAAGGAAAAATACGTATTTTTAGTTTAAATTCTGAGCGATAAAATGAAAAAAAACCCTTTTGAAATTTTTAAAATGTGTTTTTATTTAAAAATTTAATTTCCAGTTTTACATTTTTTGAATGTTTAATAATTTTTTCTCAAAAGAACTGAAACTTGTATATAAAAGCAAAGTTTAAGAAGAGGATTTCTTCTACAATGGAATTAAACAAATGTGTCTAATTTTAAATGTTGGGATACGTATACATTTTTTTGTTGAAATCTGGGTATTATTTTATATAAATTTCTTATATATAATCCTAATATATACTTTTTAATTTATACTTTTCTTTAAAAACGTAATATAAACACTGTTGGATGAATTATTAACATAAGAGAATGAAATCTATACGAAAAAAATAAGAAGTAAAATCTAAGAAGTAATAAATTTCACAAAATAAAAAGTGTTTTTATTTTTTTTATTTTTAGGCTGCAAGTCCAGCATGTACAGAATTAGAAACAATCATGCTTGATTGGCTAGGTACGTTTCCTTTAATTTTGTTGAATATGTTAGGATAGAACATGTAAACTTAAAAATACAGAGTAGCAAGTGTGTTTGATGAGAAAACTGATTATTAATACTAGTTCTAATACGCAAAATTAATCATTTCTCCCCAAAAAATTCGTTTATAAAATTAGTCACATTACGATGCAAAATTCTTTTGAGTTCTCATTTTGTTCTTGTCCTTTTCTAATTAATTTAAATATATTTAAAGAAAGCGTTTAAAAAAGGTAATTGTCTCAGCAAAAGAATTTTAAGATTAATTTGTCTAAGCAAAACACTATTAGAAAGAAAACTAATAGGTTCTAGTTTATGAACCTTTTTTTTTCAACAAAAAGGACCAAACAGCCTAAGTTGTATTTTTTGAAAATAAATGTGATTGAAAAATTATTTATATTTATTTAAGTGGTCTAACAATTCTTCTTTAAAGAGTCTGGAGGTATTAATAACACTTCATGTGGGAGGGGAACAACGAAACAATGTGAAGTAATACTAAACATTGTTAGTAGAAAAATCTTTAAACGTTATACTCTTGTTAGTTTTTTCAATAAAACGTAAATACCTTTTAACATGGTACACTTTGAAATGTAATCAGTAAAAAGGAAGACTCAAGAATTTATCTTAATCTAAATATATTTCCGCGAATACTGTGAAATAGTAAGATCCATATTGTGAAAAAAATTTCAAACAGGGAATGCCCATTATTCACATAATCTCATGTTGGTAAAATATATATGTCCACATTTTAACACTGAGCAATTATACATAGAAATTCATGCAGAAATAGCACAAATATATGCATGCTTGTTCTTCATACAGTCCTTAATATGCAGAAATATTCTACAGATGCGCAACTATTATTCATCTTAATTTGAAAATAAATTCATAATGGTAGCATAAGGGACAAAATATGAAACATATTTTATAAAGGTAAAACTGATACAAATTCAAGCAAAACTAGCTCTAATCAGTAAACAAAATCTTTTTTCATTTAATTCTTTTCAGAAAGCCGAATAAATGAATTTGAATAAGCTCTTTATATGATTTTTTTTAAAAAGTTAGAAAAGAAATGAACTAAATGTATTTTTTTTGTATATTGCATTTTTTTCAGGGAAAATGATTGGTCTGCCTGAGGATTTCCTATGCCTGTCAGATAAAAGCAAAGGAGGTGGAGTGATTCAGGTAAAAATCCTTTTGATAAAAGCATAGTTATTTTCAAATACTCAAAAGAGTTATGTGTGTTTTTTCAAGAAAAGGATTCAGTGATTGAGATAAATCACATGAAAATTGAAATAAATATTATCTTATAAAAGCTCTAAGTAGTAGAATAATGTTTATAATCAGTACTATAGTTTGATTAACTCTTAAAAATAATGTATATTAAATTGCTGAATAAGATTTAATTGATACTTACACTTTTATTTTCAACGCTACAGCTCTCACAAAATATTGTAGTTTCTTACCATTTCCATATATAACGCGAATTAAATAACATTCCAAAAAATAATAATTCTTTATTATTTACACAGAAAATTTAGAAATATGGTTAGAACTCTGAAGCAATGAAGTTGAGCTATTAAGTTATTCATTGGAGGAATAAAATTTTATTTATTTCTTTATTCTATTCTTAGTTTAAAAGAATTTCCCTTCACACAAAAATTTATGGTATTGTGGTATGTGTTAATTTGTTAACCATATGTATTATCATACTAATCAAGCTTTATTCACATGAAAATGTTTAGAGAAGATCAACAGTTATGAATAAATTTTTAAATCCAGACTTCTATCAGATACACTTTACAGCCTAAAAGCTGTTAAAATTATGCAAATTAATAATTTATGTGACACACTAATGATTGATTATTTCATGTTTCATATTATTTTACTCAATTGTTAATAGGAAAAACAAAAAATTGATTCCATTTAATGAGGCTCTATTTTAATGAAATTTGGAATATTGTAATAGTTGTACAAAAATATAATATTCTTCACAAAATGCTATCCTAATATAATTTGCAAAATTAAGAAAACTCGGTACTTTTCGAACATTTTTTTTTATTTATGTATTTTAAAATTGTATATTTTAGCTTTTCAAATAATATTTTTGTTCAAGAAAATGATAAGAGATAAAATTTCTCACATATTATTCACCCAAATTTAAAAATTAAAATAAAATTTTTTAAAAAAATTTTGCTCCTTTTGTATTTATTGATATTTTGACATGAAATTTTTCTTATAATATTCTTAAGGACGTTTCAAACAACTTTAGGGATCGATTTTACAATAACTTAATTAGATTTGGAAAAAAAAATAAACTGTTGGTATGTGTGCTAGAATTCAACGAAAGACCCAATATCTTCTGCATTAAATTTTTTCTTAAAGAAGCATTCAGTTTATAGTAAAATGTATTCCTGATTTTATTACATGCATTATATATAACACACGGAAAAAATTGGATGTGATTAGCAAATAGTTGCGGAAAGAGTATCATTTTAAATGCACCAATGTATCGAAAAAACACAAACTGGGAAAACCGTTTTGAAGTTTACAGTTCTGAATAAGTAATAATTATAAGCTTAAGCCGACTTAAAATATTAGCTATATATTTTTTAAAAAAAATATTGCATTTCATATTGTTTCAACCCATATTTTTTAAAATAAATTAACACTTTTTAGAGTGTATTAATTACACTCGAACAACAAGGAAAATCTTACAAAATTTTTTTCCTGACATAACAGAAATTTTAAAGTTTTTCTTGTTTCATATAATATTAAAAACTTATATTTGTTTGATAAACATATGATGAATAAGAACTGAAATTATGAAACTATTAATATAAAATGCCTTAACTAAAAAAATTCACACGCACACATTAAAAAAAATTAGTTTGTAATGAAAGTTGTAGTCACTAAAAAGTACAATAAAGCGTTACTGTTATGATTAGAATAAAATAAAATTTATTTTCGAAAAGCATTTGATAAAAAGTAGCATAAAGTCACTGAAAACCACTAGAAAGCGGGCGCGGTCGAATTCTTTATTCTGTTTGCATACATTTTTCAATTGAAGTTTTTTCTTTCTAATTTTCAGGCATACAAAAATGATATATCAATCGGAAGATAAAAATGCAAAGAATATAACTAAAAATAGACTAAAAATACACCCATATTTTGGTCATTTTAAGGTACCGAGTCCCTTAAGGTTTTTGTGAAATAGTTACAATGCCGCAATATTAAATCGTGTTGAATGACAAGTATACATTTAGTTGCCAAAATATTCTATTTATATATAAAAGTAGCTTTTTTAAAAATTTGGAGTAAGAGAGAAAAAGGCCTGTAATTTTATTTAAATAGAAAGGGGATTTTTTTCAAAATAACAGCGTAGATGACTTGCTTATCTCCTCCTTCAAATAACTGATGTACTTTGTTAAATATAAATTTGCCATTTAGAGAACGATTTTTTTTAAAATTAATTTTATAAACAAATATCACCAAAATAATTTGTAGAACTCTCCAAAAATGTTTATTTGAAATGACTAAAGCAGACAAAAATCATAAAAATATGAAGTCTTGTAAAAACTGAAGGAATAATGCTAGGGATGTGTAGCACGTAAAAGATACATATCCCGCGTAGAAGATACATATTTAATGAAATTATTATTTCTTTAAGTAAAAATTGTCAAATTAAATTTAACTATGCTTATAATAGTTACAAAACATGACATTTAGTAAAGAAAGAATATTTGCCAGCTATCAATTTTTAATTACGCCATAAAATAGTTTTTCATCGAATTTCTTAAATAATTAGCAAGAAATTACCGCATTTATTCGAATCTGAGCTGTACTAATTTTCCAGTGTTTATGCTACTGAAAATTGGGTGCGGCTTACAATCGAAGGTCACAAATTTGTTGGATGGGGGTATCGAGTTTTCACCCCTTTCAAAACGAAAATGTAACCATCCATTCTAGACACTTATATCAATAACTTATCCCATTCTGCAGTTCATTTCCAGTATTCAGTCTATCCTAAACATTGTTGTCTGCTCGTATTTAGGAAATTTTTTTTTATACTCTTTCTCTAATCACCTAAACATCAAAGATATTGGTTATAGAATAAAAACGAGAGTTCATTATGACGCAAGTATGAAAATGGGAAGCAATTTTACATGCAGAAAAAAAACAGAAATAGAGTGGCGACTACTGAAAATTTGACACGAATGTAACAAATATACGTTGATGTCGTATACAAAATGATGTAATTTTTCTTGTAAATATTCAACTGTCATTAGTAATTCTTTTACATTCTTCTATAATGCATTCTTTTAAAAAAATGGGGACGCCTACACCTATTTAAGTTTAAGTATGTATTTGAAAGTTTTTAATACTGATAAAATAAATTAATAATTAACTTATTATTTTTCATTAAATTTTTAAAAAAAAATTTCTTTAGTCTCGTAAACCGATGAAAGTTTTACGTAATTTTGTATTTTTTCTCTAAGGCGTGTAGAGAATTCGGGGTGCTGCTTAGAATCGATGACAACATTTTTTCACAAAAAATATGTAAAGGATTTGGGTTCGGCTTAGAATCGATGGTGGCTTAGATTCGAGTAAATACGGTAATTTATTGGTCAATTTATATCTTATGGAGCATATAAAGAACTTTTGTTTGTGTAATTGTTTTAAAAATTAAAAAATTCAAAAAAAATTAATTTTTTTCTTTTTATATATTTTTATTTATTGAATTAGTTATCAAGGCAATTGAAACAAATTATTACTTCTTACATTTTTTAAATCCCTTTTGAATCTCATTCATTCAACATTGCAAAGTTGAAATTTTTTTTTAAATTTATGTTTACATTAAGTTATTTTAGCTGTTTTACTTTTATATCTTAACATATTACCATTTTAATAAATAAAGTCAATTAAAATCCCTGTGTTAAAAGAAAATATGTCACGATAAGTCTAGCCTAGTTAATTCTTTAAAACTAACTTATATAATTTTGAGAACTGGTAAATACTTTCTGCTGAATTACGTAAAACTCACATTCCACTTGGCCACATTAGTAAGGCAAGTAGAAGATTGCCTTCTAATACTACTCCCATTCGCATCGATCGATAGTCATGGATGCTATTCCAGGAATTTCTAATCGAAGTTTATTAAATTCCTCTCAGCAACGACAATTGTGGTGCCGAAATAGCTTTGTTAAACTCATCTAGATCTCAAATAAAGATCTCTCCCTTAAATTCTTTTTATAGATTACAGGTGGTAGTTGGTAACCTTGCTCTAAAAAGTGGAAATTTCGAAGCTGATTTGTATTAGACATTGCATTTGATTGCGTACAATATATTGATGCTTACACACTTAAACATTATTAAAAGTTAAATAAAAGGATTTATGTAAAGTGTTTTTTTGGTACTTATCGAGAGATTTTCTAATATTGATTGATGATAATATTTTTATTTCAACACTATTGGAAACAGCGATACGCTATAAATTCTAATAATATAATCCTCCTAAAAATAAAGATTTTTTTAAGGTTTTCTGTTAGTATTATGCGCAGAATCTATAAAAATGTCGATGATTTAAGATTTATTTAAATTAAATATTATATACGTGTATTTTAAAGTTACCCATTTCTACTATTTATTCCTGCTATACATATATATATTCAAAATGTGTGCATTTAAGCTAATTAATTGGACCTATTTAATCAGCTTATTGTAAGAAAACATTTTTGTTACATTATGAAAACTTTATGTTACTCATATATATAAATTTTCATTGATATTTTCCCAATAGTATCTCTTGTTTTCTCAAAGTGATCATGATATTTTTTGAGTTACTGATAGTAAAAACTCAAAGCATTTCTATGGAATTTAAAATTCTGAATTACTCACATCTTTTGTATGACTATAAAACGGTTGAATATAACTGAGATAAAAAGTTTCTGGAAGTGACAAATATTGAAAGTATTTCTAAAAAGTTTTCGAATTTTGATTTCCTAATATTTTTTAATGTAGTAAAAATAAAACTCTCTTGTTAAAAACACAAATAAATATTTTACATTTGTTAAACTGAAAATGTCCTTCGTTGTGTATTATGATCTCTTGAAGTTGAGCCAAATTTTCGCGTTGTTATTAAGCTTGCTCTGGATCAGTGGCTCCCAAAAATTATTGTGGCAATGAAACCTTTTTCATATCAACAATTTGGTCATGAACCTCCCAATGAAATAATTTTATTTCAATGCATAATAGAAGAATTACAAATTTAACTTTGATGCCCTGTAAATGATAAATGAAAATGATGTGAATAATATATAATAAAAATTTTTGCAAATTATAGTTTTTACAAAAGTATAACTTGGGTTGATAAATTTATGTAGAAGATATCATTTGTATTTAAAAATACTTTACGTAAACACTTAAAGAATAATAATGTTTTGTTCAAAACTAAATAAAATTTTTTACACTTATTTCACATCTCGGAATGATGTCCAAAACAAAACTGTTGATTAGATACAAGACTCTTTTTCACTGCCGTATTTTTGACAAGTTATTGTATGAAGCGACGAGATTCTGTTGTTATTTAAATTTGCATAGAGACCGCATCCGTGATCGACCTGACTTCCACCATGCGACGTCATTATTTGTATTTTATATATGCCTAACTTTCTATAATATTTTACTCTAAAATTTTTAACACGTGAAAGTCATTACTAATTTATTTTAACTTTCACAGTAAAGGAAATGTGTCACAAATATTTTACTTTATATTAAGCCTTTTCGCGACCACCCTAAAATTTCCCCCGCTTCACCCTAAAATTAATTTTAGTTCACCATGGAGCATCTCAGCATTCCCAAGGACCATCAGGTGTGGTAGAAACCACTTTATGAACTTATGCTATAGATCAGGGGAAGGCAACCTTTTAACTGTAGCATGCCAAACCAATCTACCAATATGATTCAGCGTGCCACGCAGCAGAACATTTTTGAAACAATTCGATTCCCGTGAAAATGCATGCAGAACTAGAGAATAGAGGTCAATAATTTAGATTTACTGTTTTATTATATATTCATTTCGTGTTATTTTAAGATAACATAAAAATAAACAGCATAAAATGTAACTATTTCTTCATCAAAAATAAAAAATAAAAAATTGTAGATATATTATGTCTTTTTAAACATATTTATTAAAATAAGAAATAGACATTATAATATATAATTATTTCCCCTCATTATTGTTAAATAAAATTATAGATAAAAATTTTATTGCGAACCAGGGCTTGACACCACTTTACTTTTATATCCCAAAATCAGGGGTAAAATTTGTGACTTTCAGTTTGAACTTAACACGATTATCAGAATTCAGTTGTTAAGCAACTTCTTTGTGGACTCAAAATATTTTTCATCAAAAAAGAGTTTTTACTTAGATATGTAGAATCAAAAGTGGAAAGCAGAGAGCACATGCAGTTTTCTCTCTTCAAACAATCAAACCTCTCCAGGAAAACACTCAATGATTTACAAAATAGCTGTAAATTTATCTTTCGAGTTATCTTCAGATTTTTTTGTAATGTGAAAGATAAGTTCAAAGATGTTTGTCATATAAGGTCCATTCTGAAGATATTTGCCATTACAAATTTATCAAATTGAAAATTGACAAATTTGTAGAATGCCACTGAGAATTGTACCACGTGCCACATGTGGCACGTGTGCCATAGGTTGCTGA
>BMAO01018124.1:0-146418 GCA_019973975.1 Trichonephila clavata | reverse complement strand
CCTTATTTCTTATTCATATTACTTATTAATATTTCTTTTTAATTACTGAAAAATTATTTAATTATTGCTTAGGCTGACTAAATTCTGTCATTATTAGGAAATATATTCTTTTATTATTAACATTCATTTTTACTTATTGATAAATTATTTCAGTTATAGATTAGGCTGACTTTCAATTTTTACATTATTATTATTAATTTACAAAGAGATTAATTAAATTTTAAAAACCTTGTTATTTTATATACCTTTAAATATTGTAACCTGTTCCCTCTAACCATGGGACTATTTGCAGTGTTTATCCCAAGTATAAGAAGTTCTGTCAGAAACAGTTCGTTTTATTTTCTAGCAAAAAGGCCACATTGGGGAGAAAAAGGGAGTATTTAATCTCGATTCTGTTTATGAAATATGTAGGGATAAGAAACATTTTTAGATTTTGCAAGAAAAACTCATCTGATTAAATTATAATTATTTTACTGCAATTGTAATGTTCTGATGAAGTTTGGGAAGAAAAATTCTATTTTAGATGGTTAATCATTGATTTTTCCAACAAATGGAAGGCATTTAAAAATTTAGGACAAGAAGGTTTGATCATTTGACGTTAAATCATAGCCTTCATTTTGTAAATCTTGTAACGAATTGCCACACAAATACCATAGAAGGCACTTGGAAGCATGTTACAGATTCACTCCCTACCTGCAATAGAAAATAGATTTTAGATTTAAAATGTCATTTGTTGCTGTATATAAGTTTAGAAAATAAGCAAACAGCAGGGAGTGGATTGTTTCAATAAGTTTTTAAAAATTGTTAGGGACATCAACTGGGCTGAGAGGGGCTTAGGTCAAATTCTTTAAAAGGGGAATTTAATGAAGATTTTTTATCACCATGATTTTTATCACAATCTATCTTGCTGACAAGGGATGACTTTGGCCACTTTATGACAATTTTTTATACATAAAGTGCTGCAAGGTAAGTTAATGATATTATATTTATTTTATTCAATGTAAGCAAGAAAGATTCTCCTTATATTTAATTTATGACTTTAATTTTATTGTTAATTTGCTTTAATATGTTTAATTTTAATGTTTTTGTTCTAGGCTTAATGATGATAATAGAACAATTTGTTCATTACTATTCTGAATCTCTTAAAAAATAGATTTTTATTCTTAAATTCAATTGCAGTATTGCTAAAATAATCATTAACTATTTCCATTTAGTTCTATAAAAATTTGTCCTTTCACTACTGTTTTAGTTTAATATTGTGTTGGAAAAAAATATTACATGTTTCATTTTTATGCTTCTACTAAAGTTAGAAAGAATCCCCACCATTAATTTTCGTACAGAGGTGGGGGGGGGGAGGTAAACTTAGATGGAAGAAAGGAACTTTGCAAAACTGTTCAGTCAGGAGGAAGGGAGGGGGCGGGGGAAGTGTCGCGGTGTTTACTAGCGGCTAAGGGGGAAGGAAGGGGGAATGCAACCCTGTGCTTCCTTTGGCGACTGTTGTCGCCGGAAAAAAAATTTGGCGATTTTTGAAAAAAGTCCGTATATCGAACTTGTACCATACAAAGCTGTTGAATTTTAGGTATGATACATCCCTTGCCAAGTTGTCCCAAATGATGGTGATGGCTTCTGTCTCTTCAGTTCAATTTCTTATTTGTTGTGTGCAATCCAGTATTATTGTTCGACGGGCTGTTCATTTATTATCGACAACTGGAATAGATTTAAGATATTTACACTTGATCATGAATTGAACAACTACTCATCTGGCGAAGCATATAAAACTGCCATGTTGAACCCTAGGACTTACTGCTCCGCTTCTGAGTTACAGGCTGTCTGAACTCTGTTCTTTCGGTTTCCAGATTTTTCATAAGGATATCTCTTTGCTGTATTTTGGTGAGAATTTTCAAACTGTTAAAAACATGAGGTTCAGTGGCAAAAACTTGGATACCTATGTGTTTGTTTTTTCTTATATTGAATCGAAATTTTTGAAAGCAACACTTAAGTCATCAGAAATTCTTATGACTATATAAAATCTAAAACCAGAAACAGTACAGAAGAATCAAATGTATACATATAAAGGTCAAAATGAAAATAGAATAATAAACCTGACACAGCCTTAAATCAAAATAGGTATTACAATTGACTACATACCAAATAAATCAAATTTTTAAGTTGAAAAGAAATGACAGAATTAAATCTAAACCCAGAAAAGGTTTGGAATAATCATACCAAAAATAAGGTAAAACAATGTATATTAAACTAATTTAGTTATTGAAAAAATATATAACATGTTTAGCTGTAAGACCGATGCATCTTCCTATCAGAATACAGTCTTAACCGTTTGGGTCCTAAGCAGTAATAACAAAGATTCTTGCGTGTTTTTATATTAAACAAGATATCAATCATTGGCATGGCCAAGTAATTTTAGCGCATTTTCACATGTTGTATTTTACAATAATGCAACTAATGAACTTTTTACTAACAGAAAGTAGTACTATGCTTAAAAAAAATTTAAAATAGCACGATTTGCGTGGTCCAAATTTTGACTGCGTTGATATTAATACACAAGAATACAGATTTTTATTTACGTATAAGATTTTTTCTGGCATGTTCCTTTTTTTTCTGTGGTGTTTATGGTAGTTTCATCTAAATCAGACCTTTGCTTATCTATTTAAGGTTGCTTTTCGGTTTGAATTGATGTTTACTAGGTTACTTCATATATATTTACGTTTATTTTATTCATGTTTGAATTTTCTATATTTTAAGTTTTTCTGGCAAAATTAAGGCTTAATTTTCTTTTGTTTTCTATAACCTTTTAATTTAAATTATGCTATATTTTCTATTTTAGTGTCTCACATATGCAAGTTGGCAATTGTTGCAATAATACGTCAGTACCTTTTCTTTTTGTTATAAGCTATATTCTGGTACTATTTTGCTACATTGATGAAGCATGGAATTTGCCGATAAAGGTAAAAAGCAATAACATTTTTTGGAGCTTACGTATTATTGCAAATAATGCCAACTTAATAAATGACTTGCCAAATTGGCAACCATATGCTTCATTTCATGTAATATTGCCAATAGGTTGCAATAATATGCAAGTACGATAGAAAATGACACTCCATTCAAACTAATTGGGATTATCAGATTGCCGATATCATGATTTAAGTTAGAATTTATGATACTTACATATAAGCATCATCACAGCCAATTTGGTGCAATCCTAATCGCTTCTTGATATTAAAACAACAAAGATTCTTACATGTTTTTATATATAAAAAAAAATCAGTCACATTTTGTTGGGATTTGCTTAGTGCCAGTTTGGTTGTAGTGATGCTAATACGTAAGAACGCGAAGGGCTAATATGAATTTTTACTTATATATGAGATTTTCTGGCATATTTTCCAACCTGTTATTAAATAGATTTTGGCATATGTTCTACATGCTGCTTATTTTATTTTTTTCTCCTCATAGTTTTTATAACCGATAAGTACTCATTTTTTGATCTCATGGAAAGAAGGTTAACTTTATTCATCAAGAAGATCTTCATGGAAACTATTGATGTGATTGAATGCATAACAAAGTAATTTTCTTTTGCACTTCAAAATTCTGAGTTAATGCAATTTTTTGTTGTGTTGCATTATGGTTTAATTTTCCTTCTGACAATCGGTTCTTCATTTTGATTTTTGAAGATTTTATACATATGCATTGTATATATTTGTTACATATGTATACATTTCTATGACATTTTTTTTTTTGGTTGAAAAAAAAGATTATTGCTTTCTTTCCTTCATCAGCAAATACCATATTTTCATCATTTCAGAAAAACGTTTCAGATGCTGATTAATGTTGATCAGATTTTTTGTCACATGGCATATCGGCTTAATTTTGCTTCTGACAATCTTCAAGTATATAAATTTATTTATATCATTTGTGATCCAAAAATGTTTGTGAAAAAAAGATGCAGCTTGATACGATTTTCTCATATTTCTCTTTGGATTTCTTTAAAATTAAATTTTGATGCGATTTTACTTCTCATGACATCAAGGTTTAATTTTGCTTCTGATATGTTCCTTATTTAGTTTTATGAAGATCATATAATTTATACATATGCTGTCCATATGATATGTTTCAATGATCACTAATTATTTATCATTGTATTTTCTCATTTGTTTGTTCTTTACGACTGAATAACAAATATTTTTAATCGAAATATTGCAAAAAAGTATTGTTTAAAAATTATTTTTTTATCATCAAGGTTTAGTATTTCTCTCATTAGGTTCATATATATTTTTTTTTATGTTGCTTTTTTTAATCTGTTTTAGATGGGTTTTTTTTATTTTGGTTCTTGCTAATTTAATTTTTTCTCTATTGTATTACATCTGAATTTTATATTTAATCTAATATAGATGTTGGATAGTATTACATCCATTCCTCATGTAATTTAATGCGACAGTGAATTTAACTTAATAGTTTATTATAATATAGGCCTATTTTAGATATTTTTTAAAATTTTAGTTTGTACTAATTTAATTTTTTTCCAGTTGAAGGCTTCCTAATATTTTATTTATGATAATATTTTAGTGAAAGGGTTTATCGTAATTAATTTTTTCTTCTGATTTATATATTTCATGTTATTTTACTCATAGTTCCCATAGCAGAAATATACTACTATTATCACTTTTCCTTTATAATTTGTATTTATATTTTAATTCCTATTTACCTTTTAGCATGTTAATTTTCTCTCTTACATTACATACTTCATATGAAATCATTCTTAACTGTTAAGCAAAATTTCAATATGAACACTCATAAAAAAAATAACTTCTAACCTTTAGATACACTGCCCTGTAATGGCTCAGTCCTCTTTAAAATATATCATGTTTGCAAAGAAAAAGCTGGATTTTTCAAAAAATTTAACCTGTGTGAAGAACGGGTACGACACGTGAAATCAGTGTTGCCAACTTGGCGAGTTATTTTGAACATTGACATTGGTGCAATAAAATCTAAGAACCTACATTTTCTTCTATTGAAAAGGTTACTACTTTTCCTGATACTTACGTATTAAAGTCACTGTAGCCAAAGTGGTACTTTTTTCACCAAAATTTGATTTTTTCCCCTTATAAGACACATAAGAATCTGTTATTTTGATATCGTGGTGCAAATTTTGCTGCGGTGACGCCAATACATAAGTACCCTTTTCCTTTATTGGCAGATTCCATGTTTTTCCATTGTAACAAAAAAGTAGAAAAATGTAACTTTAGAAAATGACACTCAATGTAAACTGATATTAACAGATTGTCAATATTGTGATTTTAATTTAGAATTTCTATTTACGTATAATATTTTTTGTCATGCTTTTTTTTGTTGTTGTTCTGAGCTGCTTATGATAGTTTCATCAAAATCAAATCTTAACTTATCAATTTGAAGTAGCTTTTTGATTTGAATCAATATTATAATTTCAATGTACTATATGTAAGGTTACTTTTATATTTTTTTAAATTTCTTTTTCAATTTTAAATATTTAAGATTTCAGTTATGTGCTTTTTTGTTGTTCAGAACTGTTTATGGCAATTTTATCAAATTTAGGGCTTACTTTTTCTGTTTTAATAACCTTTTAATTTAAATTAAAATATAATTCCTATTTAAGTTCTGAACTAATACTCTATATTAGATGTATTACTGAGATGTTAGATAGTATTATATGAGGTATGGGTGCAATGCTAATTTAATTTTTTTTCAGTTGAATGGTTTCTAATATTTCTTATTCATGATAGCATTTAGTGAATCAGTTTATCATCATTCATTTTTTCTTTCGGCTCATCTATTGCAGGTTATTTCTCCCATAGCAGAAGCTCACTACTGCTATCACTTTTCTGTAATAATTTTTATTTATATTTGCATTCATTCATATCTATTTACTCTTTAGCTTGCTAATTTTCACTCTTACATTTGAAATATTTGTTTTTGTTAAATTATTATTTACTTTCAAGCCAAATTGCAATTTGTTTAAAATTATTTCTGTAAACATTCATTTGGAAAAAAAAAATGTTTTTAATTTTTGGTTTTCTACTTCATACAGGGTTTTACCCTCCCTAAAAAAATATTATAATTGCTATGATAGAAGAATTTTTGTTTTTAAAATTTAACCCGTGCGAAGAACGGGCATTTCAGCTAGTTTCATATAATGTCGCCAGTTGGTTGCGATAATACATAAGTACCAAGATTTCTTATGTTTTTCCACTTGTATACAACATACCTACAAACAAGAGTTTTTGTACCCAAGCTGTATTAATTTTTGGTACTTACATTATTATTGCAACCATATTTGAGAAATTATATGTAATAACACATGGTTGTCAATCTGGCGCATACGACATATACAAAATTGGGGTCACCAACTTGGTGTGTTATCTTGAACATTGGCATTGTTGTGGTAATATGTATCTTAAAATCTGGTGTACAATACATACTTTTAACACAAAAAATAAGATTGAATTTTATGTGTGCACATTATATGCCAGGTATAAAAATGAGAGCTTTAAAAAAAACATGAGCATAGGAAAAAAATTAGATTTCTACATAGATTGAAATGTTGTTCATTTAAAAGAAATGGCGTTCCTTATGAACTTAAAAGGTTGCACTTCTAGATGTATACTATTTTTTACTAAAGCTTAGAATAAATGACTTTCAAACTTTAAGAGCATGGCTCACATATATCTCAGGTTTCTTCATGAAAAAGAGGGTGCACATTATACAGCAAATAAACATAGAAATTAAAATTTGCTACTTGAAAGTATAAGTGTGTGTTATACGATGGTATGAATGATATGCCAGATTTTACGGTAAGAATATAATTTTTCTCTACCTTTCTTTAATGAGTAAAAGTATAAAATATATTTGTATTGGGTTAAATACAAAGAATCTGATATATATACTTCAATTATTTTCATCCAAATAAACAAAACACTATAGTCACAATAAAGGTATTCTTGAAATAGATTAAGTTCAATTTTACTAACTCTAATTTTGATTCTTTCAATATTCGAAAATGAGGGTGAAAGGAATCATAAAATAAATGTATTGAAATAGTTGACAATTTATATGATATAAATTGTGTAATGACGGAAAAAGTTGATAGTAAAAAAAGTTTTAAAGAAAAATTTATTTTATTCTTTTTAGCGCGTTTAAATAAAAGCTTGTTTTAAAAAAGCTTTTTTACTTTTAATTTATTTTTCACTTTTTAGTTATCACTGGACAGGTTTCTCAGTATGTTCATCTCATTCAATGCTAGGTGTTTGCCGGTTATTTTCGAACAGTTAACTAAATGAATTCTCCCAAAAAGGGTACTAGACTAAAAACACAATTTTTTTGAAATCCGTAATTTTTAAGCAATTTTTTCAATCTTCGTACAGATCTTGGGTAATATTGTCCTACACACGAAAAAAAAATTAATGAGATTTTCTTCATAAATGACGAAGTTATTAAATGTTTAATTAAAATTTTGAGTATTTCTTGAAAAATCGTAAAAAAAAATTAATTAAAAAAATTAAAAATTTCGGTATTTTATTTTTTAAATGACTAATTCTAAAAAAGCAAAGCATGAGCTGTTTTAGTACGGAATGTCGATTCATTTAAACAAAAAAAAATCATGCACAACGATTTAGACATTATTTTCATAAAAACGCATCGATTTTGATTTATTTAAAAAAGATCGTAAGAAATACAAATATTATTATTTCGTAAAAAAACATCATACCTTATCGGGACGAAATAAATGATCTTTCCGATTCTGTAATTATTTTTTGTCTGAGTTTCATAGATTAAAGTTAGATAATTTTTTTAAAGAATTTCTACAATGCTCCCTCTCAGTTTAACTTTGCAGCGTTGAGAAAGGTATACAATGTACCAATCTACTTGAAAAATAGCTCTACTTTTTTTTGTTTTGAATTTAAATCGAAGAAAATAGATAGAAATTTCTAAACAAATTGCATACGTTGCAGAAATTAGATTATTTTTACGTTGTAGAAATGAAATTATTTTTTATACAAAGTTAATTAATACAGTCATTAACGTAACGTTATGAAATTCCAGTTTGGCTGAAAACCGATTTTCGACGCCAACTTTTGTCGTTGTAACAATAACATTATTACAACAATACTGACATATCGAAGTTGGCGCCCAAAACTAGTTTAAAGTTTTTAATTAATTGCAATATCGGAATATAAATGGTCAAAACATGCATTGTCACCCAAACTAAACGTGTATACAAAATTTTAACTCAATAGGATGAAGATATCAACTTCAAAATTGAGTTGCAAGATTCCAGCCGAACAAATTACATACATACATACATTGTAAGTTAAATAAAAGCGTTTAAAATTTAAAGTAAAAAAACTTTTTTAAGAACAAGCTTTTATTTAAACGCGCTAAAAAGAATAAAATAAACTTTTCCTTTAAAACTTTTTTTACTATCAACTTATAACGTCATTAAACAATTTATATGATATAAAAGCTTGTCGCAATATTTAAGTACTCATATTTACTTAGTTTGAATTTTTAAAAACTGAAATCAATCAGGTCAAGTTATTTATTTTACTTGTTTATCTACACAGGTAAATCTCGCGACAAGCTTTTATATCATATAAATTGTGTAATGACGTTATAAGTTGATAGTAAAAAAAGTTTTAAAGGAAAAGTTTATTTTATTCTTTTTAGCGCGTTTAAATAAAAGCTTGTTCTTAAAAAGTTTTTTTACTTTTAATTTATTTTTTACTTTTTAGTTATCGCTGGACAGGTTTCTCAGCCTGTTCAACTCATTGAACGCTGGTTCGCCATCCCTGGTTTAGCTGAATTAATTCTCGCAAAAGGGTATTAGACTAAAAACACAATTTTTTTAAATCTGTAATTTTTAAGCAATTTTTTCAATCTTCGTGCAGATTTTGGGTAACATTGTTTTACGCACGAAAAAAAAAAGGTTTAGTGAGATTATCTTCATAAATGACAAAGTTATTAAATGTTTAATTAAAATTTTGACTATTTTTGAAAAACTTAAAGAATATATTATTTATTTGAAATATTTTGAAGATAAGGGATATATTTCTCTAACATATTAGAAGAAAATTTTAGTTATTTATTAAAAAACTTCAAAAGGCATTTAAATATTTGTATTAATTAATAAAATTCTTAAGACTCAAAACGCATGTTGTAATCAAAAAAGAAAGTTTTATCAAATAATGATAATTTTTTGCTGGACATTGAATATCTTCTACGTAAGAATCTATTTTTTTAATTGCTCAGGTCATCTTTAGAAACTTGATTTTGAAAAAATCAATAATTAAATTCAAATAAAATTAACAGATTCTATTTGTAATTAAATTTAAGGACACATGTCGTAGTGTGTGTTTAGATTACTGGTGATAAAATGAGGTATATTTAAATTACTTGTAGGCTTAAAATTAGAAAATTTCTTTAAAAAATTCCTGCATTTTATTATAAAATTATTTTTTTAATCGAAAATACATTGCATTTCTAGATAATATTTTTCTTTTATTGTTTTCCTAGCGGATTCCTTTTTGATGGGTAAGATACATAAAAAAATGATCTTTCCGATTCTGTAATTATTTTTTGTCTGAGTTTCATAGATTAAAGTTAGATAAATTATTTAAAGAATTTCTTCAATACTCCATCTCAGTTTAACTTGGCAGCGTTGAGAAAGGTATACAATGTACCAATCTACTTGAAAAATAGCTCTACTTTTTTGTTTTGAATTTAAATCTAAGAAAATAGATAGAAATTTGTAAAAAAAATTGCATACGTTGTAGAAATTAGATTATTTTTACGTTGTAGAAATGTAATTATTTTTTAGACAAAGTTAATTAATACTGTCAATAGCGCAACGTTATAAAATTCCAGTTTGGCTGAAAACCGATTTTTGACGCCAACTTTTGTCATTGTTGTAACAATAAAAATTTTACAACAATGCAGATATATCCAAGTTGGCGCTCAAAACTAGTTTAACGTTTTTAATTAATATCTTTTTAATTAATTGCAATATCGGAATATAAATGTTCAAAACATGCATTGTCATCCAAACTAAACGTCTATACAAAATTTCAGCTCCATGGGAGGAAGATATCAGCTTCAAAATTGAGTTGCAAGATTCCACCCGAACAAATTACATACATTGTAAGTTAAATAAAAGCTTTTAAAAATAGGGTTGTGTGACGAATTTCGTTGATATAACACTACTCCTTCTTGGTGATGGGATTTTTATTTCCATCAGTGTATTTTACTAATGAAGATAAATGAAACAAAATATGAAGTTATGTGATAAAAAAGATATGTCTAGTTGAATCTAGTGCTTCATAGCAAGATAAAGATTAATAAAATCCCTGATACGAATCCCCGTAAAATTAATAAAATTCCTTTCTAAAACCCATGATACGAAATGAGGGGGAAAAAAGACTACAAAGCTGGAGACAACTTCCCTTTCGAAACCATATGGACAAATAGGAAACTTCCCTAATGATGATGATTTGGAATACCATACTCCAATGAATAATAAGTTGATAATTTGTAATAAGTTGAGTGTGAGTTTTTTTTTTTATTAAAAGGATTTTGTCTTCTAAAATCTCTAGAAATTATATTCAAAATTTCAGAAATAAATTCGGAAAAATGTCACAGGGAGCAACTGATTTATCAGGGCTCTCATTGGATGAGAAAGCTGGACAAGCTAACAGGCAGCAAGAGACAAAAATTATTTTCGATGAGAGTAAAGAAGTTGGTTATGAATTTTTGAAAGAAGGGAAAATTTCATAGTTAATTCATTTTATATCATTTGCGATAGTGCAAAAGCAGAACTATCCCGAAGAGCTGAGATTTATAAAACTGTTACAAAACACTTAACTGCATTTTTTTTTTTATCAAAGATTATTACTTGAAATTTAAAAAACACACACATACAAAAAAAACTTCAGGAAACTTACAAAAACGATATTGAATCATTTTATTTTGACGATATAAATAGAGCATTAGTTTTTATTGCTTTGAAAAGAAAACAAAAATACAATGAAGACCCCACTAGAAATTTATCATTTCTATTATATAAAGCTGCAAGAGAAATCATATTGTAAAGGTACTTACCCTAAATTTGAGATACTTTTGAAAATATTTTTAACAATATATATATATATATATATCTATATATATAAAAGAGAAAAAAGCGACTCACTCACTGACTGACTAATCACGAAATCTCCGGAACTATTCAACCTACAGACTTGAAATTTGGTAGACATGTTCCTTTGATAGAGTAGACATCAGCTAAGAAAGGATTTTCCGAAATTCGAAACGCAAGGGGCGTTACGGGGGGTTAAGGGCTTTAATAATAATTGTTTCCATGTTTAAACTACTTGATGTACAATCTTGAAATTAGGTAAGCGGATTCCTTTCAGAGAGTAGAGATCCGCTACAAAATGAGTTTGCTGAAAATTGACCCCCAAGTGGCGTTGCAGGGGCTTAGGGGGCGTTATAGATAATTATTTCCATTTTTAAACTATTTGACGCACTGTCTTTAAATTTGATATATATAGATTCCTTTCGTAGAATAATGACCAGTTACAAAACGGGTTTTGTGAAAACAGACTTCTAAGTGGCGTTGCGGGGGATTAAGGGGCGTAATAGATAAATATATCCGTTTTTAAACTACTTCACCTACCTGCTTGAAAATTGGTAGGTAAGTTTCTTTCCTGGAGTAAATATCCGCTACAAAATGGGTTTTGGGAAAATTGACCCCCAAGGGGTGTTGCGGGGGCGGGGGGTTTAAGGGGCGTTTTAAATTCCTATTTTTAAGTTATTAGACGTACAGTCTTGAAACTTAGTAAGCAGATTCCTCTCATAGGGTAGAGATACGCTAAAAATGGGTTTCGTGAAAATTGCTCCCAAGTGGCGTTGAGGGGACTTAAGGGGCGTTATAGATAATTATTTCCATTTTTAAACTATTAGACGCACAGTCTTTATATTTGATAAAGAGATTTCTTTCGTAGAGTAGATATCACCTATAAGAAGGTTTTGTGAAAACAGACCTCTAAGTGGCGTTGCAGGGGAATAAGTGGCGTAAGAGATAAATATTTTCGTTTTTAAACTATTTGACCTACCTGCTTGAAAATTGGTAGGAATGTTTCTTTCATGGAGTAAATATCCGCTACAAAACGGGTTTGGAGAAAATTGCCCCCCAAGGGGTGTTGGGCAGATATAAATAATTATTTCTTTTTTTAAACTATTAGACTCACAGTCTTGAAATTTGGTTAGCAGATTCCTCTCATAGGATAGAAATACACTGCAAAATCTGTTTTGTGAAAATCGACCCCTAGGTGGTGTTGCGGGGGTTCAAGGGGCGTTATTGATAATTTTTT
This sequence comes from Trichonephila clavata, assembly GCA_019973975.1. Classification (NCBI taxonomy): domain Eukaryota; kingdom Metazoa; phylum Arthropoda; class Arachnida; order Araneae; family Nephilidae; genus Trichonephila; species Trichonephila clavata. The sequence goes on along the minus strand of BMAO01018124.1, from coordinate 134,005 downwards.
TGCATTTTTAATTAATTGGATGCACAGTCTTCAAATTTTGATAAGCAGATTCCTTTCATAGAGTGCAATTCCCCTACAAAATGGGTTTTGTGAAAACAGACCCAGAAGTGGCGTTGCGGGGGCTCAAGTGGCGTTATAGACAATTATCCCCATTTTTAAACTGTTAGACCTACAGTCTTGAAATTTGATAAGCAGATTCCTTTCGTAAAGTAGAGAACCGCTACAAAATGGGTTTCGCGAATATCAACTACCAAGTTTAATTTCGGGAGATTAAGAGGCGTAATCGATAAATATTTCCATTTTTAAACTACTTGATCATCCTGCTTGAAAATTGGTAGGCATGTTCCTTTCATGAAATAGAGTTCCTCTAACAAAGAGTAAAATGAAAATTGACCCCCAAAGATGTTTGCGAGGTGTCAAGAGGAGTTACAGAAAAAAATTCCTGTTTTTAATTGTTAGACCCATATACTTGAAATTTGTTAAGCATGTTTCTTTTGTTGAATAGGGATCCACTAAGAATAAATTTTAAGCAAATCAAGTTCTGGGGGGTTGCAGGGGGTTACTGGGACGTATTGACAAAAAAATTTACTTTTTTCGAGCTACGAGGACCATAATAATGAAATTTGGTTTGCATTTTTCTCTTGTTGAAATGAAATCCGCTAAGAGCGGTAATTTTGGAAAACGGGATTACGGGGATATTTATAGTAAAACTTTTACTTTTTTCTGTTAGATTTAGACTTGAAATTTGGCTTGCATGTTCAATTTACGGAGTAGAGATCTACCGCGAAAATTGGTTTTGCGGGAATCCACTTGGTTTTTGAGTTACGAAAGAGCAAACATCATTCTATGCTTCAATTTTAGAGATTTTTAGAAAATACAAATTAGATGAGTTCTGCCCTTTTTATCAACAGGTGACAGTTACAGGTATAAGTATATTTTTCAATTGAATCGAATTCTTAATGCTAGGACTTAAATATCAATTATTTATACATATATATAAGTAGTAAAAATTTATAAAACATCATGAAATACCCAGCGAAGCGGGCGGGTAACAGCTAGTATATATATATATATATATATATATATATATATCGATATCGAATGCATCAGGTGAAAGATCCTTCTCATTTTTAAAGTCTGTTAAAAATTATTTCAGTACTATGGGAGTGAAGACCAATTAAACAACATGTTGTTGTAGTTGTTGTCGTGTCCTTCCCGCAGGGAAGGAATGAAAGTTGCCATTGCCTGTGAAACAAGTTGGACTTCTTAACGATAGATGGCGACACCACCTATCTCCACCTCCACAATTTTGGCATGGAACTGAAGGGGAGGGAATATTCTCCAGCCCCCTGCACTCGTGGTTTCTTCTGCGACCGCCCACAAAACTTTCGGACCCACTAATTTAACGAGCACGTACTCCGTCTATACTCGGTGGTATTTAGTGGCATCGAACCCAGGCCCTCAGGTCTGGTGTCCGATACTCGTACCACTAGGCTACCCACGGCCCCAATTAAACAACATGGCCATATTATATATGGAACAAGATGTTTTGAACAAAATAGATACGGAAAAAAAATTAAACAACATTGCCATATTATATATTGAACAAGATGTTTTGGACAAAATAGATACGGAAAAAATAATTGATGGATTTGCCAAAGAGCAATCAGGAAGTAAAGTTGTATAGCAAAATTGCAACCACTTTAGTGTTTTAAAATACAGCTAAAAAATTTCTTTAGCCGTTGAATTTTATTGTAAGCAATGCATTTTATTTTGAAAATTTAAGGTCAGCGAATCTTTTCACTGTCTTAGTTCTTCGACTCTTGAGCTCATGGGCTTCAAACCTTTTACCGTCAGGAGTCTCTAACTACCTTAATCCGTCTGTGCACACATCCCAAAAAATCGACGCCATAAACTTGCCTGCAGATGAAACAGTCTTTGCCTTCTTTGGAGCCGGTTCTCCCTTTTCAATCCATTGTTTTGTTTATTCTTTTGTCTCGGATGTGAAGTGATGGACCCATGTCTCATCCATGGTTATGAAAAGGAGCAAAAATTCTTCTTTGTTGCTATGAAACTTCGCTAAACACTCAGTTGAAACATCTTCACGGCACTGGTTTTGTTCGAGTGTGGGCCCATCTTGCACACAGCTTTCTCATGTCTTAATTTTCAGACAATATGCAATGTACCGCACTTTTCGAAAATGTCTGCTAGCTTGCGCTAATTCAGTCGGTGATCATCCAGTCAGAGGCGGATTAAGCTAGTTGGAGGCCCCTGGCGGTAAAACGTTTGGGGCCCCGTGGGCTGAAAAGCCGAAAAATTTAAATAGTAAAAAAATATTTGCTGACCTTAAATTCTCAAAATAAAATGTATAGCTAATGAAAAAAATTAATGGCTCAAAAAAAAATTTATCTTTATTTTAAAGAATTAAAAAAAAAAAAAAACCTTACTTAAAAGCTTAAAATTTTGCTATATAACTTTACGTCTTGATTTTTCTTAGGCAAATTCATCGATTATTTGGTTCAAAACAACTTGTTCTATATATAATATGGCCAAGCTGTTCAGTTTGTCTCCTCCCATACTACTTTTTAAATAATTTTTAACGCGTTTTAAAACCGAAAAAGATCTTTCACCTGATACTTTTGATATCGGTATAATTAAAATATTTTTAAAAGTATCTCTTCATTAGTGAAAGTCGATACCATTTCTTTTGCAACTCGATAAATTTCTTTATTCGATAGTATCTTTGTTTTCTTTTAAAAATAGCAAAAACTGATCCAATTCATCGTCAAAATTAAACGATTCAATATCGTCTTTATAAATACCCTTTAATTTTTGTACGGCTTTCTTCTTAATTGCAGGTAACCTCTCGTCAAAAAATACAAAAAAATGTTCTATAACAGATTCATATATTCCAGCTCTTCGGGATAGTTCTGCACTTGTCCTATCGCATATGACATAAATTGAGTTGACCAAGAAATTTTCCCTATTTTCAAATTCATGACCTTCTTCTTTATATAGTTTCACCGAAAATGATTTTTCTTTTTCGCTGCCTGCAAGCTTGTACTACTTCCTTTTCAAATGAGAGCCCTGATAAAGTAGTTGCTTTTCCAAATTCATTCTTGAAATTTTGTATATAATTTTCCAAAAACTTCAGTAGATTAGATTATTTTAATAGCTCACACTCAACTGATTGTGATGATTTGCTAGTAGTACTCACTCTCTGGAATATGGTTTCCCAAATCACAGTCAATAGGGAAGTTTCATACGTGCCCATCTGTTTCAAAAGGGAAGTTGCTTCCAGTATTGTGATCTTTTTCTCCTCATTTTTATCACGGACTTCAGCCAGGGCCTCTTTTATGTGTGTATAACCAAGTCTTATAGCTCGTACGGCATCTGCTGTTGCTGACCATCGTGCATTTGAAACTTTTTTTCAGAAATATTGCATGTTTACTCCTTTCCAGATTTTTATTTAAATTTCGCCAGCGATGGGTTGACACAGAAAAAAAATTGAATGATTTCTGTACGCATAAAACATTTAATTGTATCGTTACAACTGGTCTATTGTCATTTACAAGCAAATACCATTCTGAATGTATTTTTCCCATCCTAAGTGTTATCTGTATTTCACTTCAAACGTTCTTTCTGTCGATCCGCTTTAAATGAGGAGTTTTTCCTACATTTCGAGCTCGCACCATTCCTTGTCTTCTCATTATACTGAGTAATTTTACCAGCTTTTAAACTTTTCTTATTGCAAGTCTTGAGATTCAGAATTCACACGCAAAACTTATATCGTTTTATGCCAGTGACATACTATTTTATAAACGTAAAAAAAGAACTCTTAATATGATCATTGATAATATCTTACGACTTTTTGCTGACACACGTCAGGGGTCCCTGTAGCCAGGGGAGCCCATATCATTGACACGGTGGTAGCTACGCACCTGATAAGAAGGAATGTTGTTCAAGAATGTTTCTCAGAATTTGAAATCCATTCTTATTATATGCTTCATGTATGGTAGTACGAACCATTAGTCTGCATGATTTAGAATTAGTTTGCAGATTGTTGAATTTCAGAGACCTACAATAGTAATACTTACGACAAAATTCACATTTCGTACGATAGGAATATTGTCCAGTTTTCATATGCAAGAGTACATTTTAGTTTTTGATCATTTTGGGGCCCCTGCGCATTGCATGCGCAACACCTTCTACATGGTTGGCCCTGTCCATAGTTCCCTTTCTCTATATTACAAAAACTTAAAATGTAGAAATACTAAAAGGAAAATATTATCAAACTAGAAACACACGAGTTTTTCTCAAAAATCAAATATATGAAAGCAAATAGTGTAAAAATGATCCTATGAAACCAAAACAATGAAAAAATTAAAGATCAAGATGCACATTACCTGAAATTTTAACTTTAAAATTTAATCAAATTTAAGTTGACCACAGGTAAAAGATGCAGCAAAACTCAGATCTTATGTTAGTATGCAAAAATCATTGTGATCAATTATTTCAATAGCCAAAGATAATCTACAGTTTTTTTCAAAAAATAACTTTCATCTATTTCACTATTTGATTCATTCATCAATTTAGAGAAATCTCAATCTCACTTAAATATTTCTCTATTTTTGTCATGTTGACTGAAATAAAACTGATACTAAATTTACAAAATACTTCGATCCAGTGCCGAATTACTTATGAGGCGGAGTAGGCAATTGCCTATGGGCCCCTTGATTTTTAGGGGCTCACAAATGCGTGTTCTGCTTTCTGTTAGTGCTCCAAAAACAGGCTACAGGGCCCCGAGAGCTCGACTGCCTAGGGGCCTCCATGTCGTTTAATCCGACACTGCTTCGAACTCTTTCCCCACATTCTCAAAATATAAACACAAAAATCCAGATAACAATAAACCACGAACCTTCAAATGCCAAATTCCTTCGAAAGAGTTAAACACTGGTAGTTGTTTATAGTTATTAATATCTGGGATCAAATTTTTAAAAACGTGGAACCGAAAATATATATTAAAAACCAAAATTCTAAAAAACATTTTTCAAAAAAAAAAATGGATTTTAACCGAAATTACATATAATATATGAGGGCAACACTAATTGTTATACGATTCAAATCGTGGGTAATCATTGGGTTTGCAATATCAGTAAAAAATTTTTTGTTGCACGTTTAATTTATAACTGAAGTCCACAGCTTGGGGCCCCTGGCGGCCGCCAGGTCCGCCAGCCGCTTAATCCGCCTCTGCATCCAGTACCGCTTTGTGGCTTTACTTCACCATTTCTGGAGTCGTCACCTCACTGAGTTGACCACTGCGATGCTCGTACGGCCTCGTTTAAACTTTGCTACCCAATATTTTACTGTTGCAAACGAAGGAGCAGACTCACACCCAGAGTAAAATCTCGTTTAGCTTTTGTACTGGTTGGGCTGAGGCCTTTCAAGTTAAACTGCATAATGATGACCAATTTTCTCCATTTTCCCAAATTCACTGAAAACGTTCACTATTGATGGCGTTCTGATGAAAATCTATTTCAAGAATTGTGTGATATATATATTGTATACGCTCAGGTGACACCAGCGCCACTCTCTGTAAACTCCGAATGTAAGGGGGAGAAGGAATAGACTTACTTTTCTCCCAGCAGCGCGCGTCTAGTCAGGTTTAACAACCTGTAGATGTCATTAAATATCCTTAAACCTTAACGTCTTCTTTTTCATTCAACATACCCCTAGACACCACCCTCTCTGTTACATGGGGGTTCGACCTCGCAACCTTAATGGTTTTTGAACCCGTGTTAAAATCAAAAGTCGCCCATAACAAACGGCGCTCATCGAAATCGCCCAACACAATGGCGAATGCTTGATCAGCGAATTCCTCCGACGCCTACTAAGAGCCAATCCTCCGCTCCGAGACCAATACTACCGTCTCCTTCGCCAAGCCAAACCAAAGCTTGAGACTCAACCAAAAAGTCTCTTTGGCATCGTCCAAGTGTTCCAGTAAAACAAAAAGGCCAATTTCCCCGCCTATTCATCGCATCAAGAGTGTAAACTCCATCTGCTTCGTAACTACAGTCATCGCCGTGAAAAGTGCACAGTGGTGAACTCATCTCGCAAACGGGTAGATTTTATAAGCGAAGTCTATCTGCAGTCAACAAACCGATATCGTCAAATCAGGTAGGATCAAACCTTTTTTACTCAGCATGTATCGAAATACTAAGAAAGAAGATTTAATAACTGCCGCGAAAGAACTAGGTGTTACTGTCCCAGAACATGCTACACTTTTGAATTTAAAAGCATTAATCGAACAAACTGACACTTTCAAAAACGAACCTGAATTCGTTAAGGATATGCTTAATTTACTCGTTGAGGAACGAAAAGAATCAGAATTAGAAAAAAAACAAGCAGAATCAGAAAAAAAACAAGCAGAACTAGAAAAAAAAAGAAGCCGAGCAAACGGCCCAAAAAATCATTCAACTTCAAAAAGAAATTGAACTCGCGAAAATAAACTCCGCTATAAATTCTAATAATTTAAACAATACTACTGCAACATTCGAAACACCGTCAACTAACCTTTTAGAAAGTCTCATTATATCCGTTAAGACCCTTAGTATGCCAGTTCCTTCTAAACCTGAAAATTATAATTTATTTTTTCATTCACTTGAACGTGCGTTTACAACCAAAAATGTTCCACAGGAATTAAAATCAGAGATCTTAATTAATATTCTCGGTGAAAAAGCTAACAGTATTTTACTTTATATCCCCGAAAACGAACTCCAAGATTACGAGAAAGTTAAACATATTATTTTACGAGAATTCCAACCAACCCCACAAGAATGCTTAATTAATTTCCGTAGGGCCCAACGATTGCCAAACGAATCGCACGTACAGTTTTCTTCACGATTAACAAGTTCTTTTGAATATTATTGTAAACTTCGTAATGCGAATGATTTTAAAACTTTGTGTGAGTTAATGATAGCCGACAAATTATTTTCCACCCTCGATCGAGAAACGCAACAACATATCGCGATACGCCAAAACGAATCTTGGTTTAAGCCTACTGAATTGGCTAGGGAATGCGATGTTTTCTTCGTAGCAAAGCGAAAGTCGTATTCCGACAACACACACCATCAGCCGCCGTATGACAGCAAAAAAACAAAAATATAACTCGTCTCAGGGCTTTAATCGCTACAACTCTCGTGATAAAAATTTCACAAATTATTCACCAAACACTTCAACAAATAACCCGCGTAGTGGTTCTCACAGAAACGAAACTCATTTCAATTCTAGACCTAATTCAAATCACGGTCCTGTTTGTAAAGTCGAAGGTAAAATGTTTAATGAATCCTTATATGAATTGCAATACGAAAATATTTTTGCTTATGATAAAATCGTGAAAACTTTAATCGATTCGGGAGCGAATATTGTGTGTGTGAAATCCTCCCTCATTCCACCCGAAACAAAATCTTTAGGAACTGTTCAATTAACATGTGCTTTCGGAAATGAAATTCAAGCTGAACTTACTAAAATTAAATTAGCTCTTCCAAGTTTTCGTGAAAACCCGATAATAGTAACTGCAGTTGTCAGTAATAAATTGTATTGTGATTTAATAGTTCCACCTAATATTTTTGATGATTTAAATAAAGCAGAAAAAGAAAATGCACGGATTTCAGAAAAAAATCCTACTTTCTCTCATTCTAAGAACATTCTTTCGCATAAAAATAAAAATGATAGACAAAATAATTTCGCTAGCCAAAATATGTCGAGCTTGCATTCTTTTGCACCGCAAACTATCCCAAATCATTCCGGCGAAGGTTCAAGGCCAAATGGCTCAATTCGATTTCAAAACATTCACAGCGCGAGTAATGTAAAACACCCAATGAATAAAAATGAAACGTTAAATTCTCCCAAACAGAAATTATTTGATAAAAAAGAAAATAAGAAATATGAACTGACGTCACAGCCCAGATACGATCAAACATGTTATATAACTGATTTTCAGCGCGAAGCTAACGTAAACAAATCTTTTTCTGAATTGAAAATTAGCGATTGTAATTCTTTATCAGTTAATAATAAAAACGAATCTCTCTCTTTGCTTTTTCAAAATTTAAGTACTCGTATTTACATAGTTAAGAATTTTTAAAAATTAAAATCAATCAGGTCAAGTTATTTATTTTACTTGTTTATCTCCTCAGGTAAATCTCCCGACAAGCTTTTATATCATATAAATTGTGTAATGACGTTATAAGTTGATAGTAAAGAAAGTTTTAAAGGAAAAGTTTATTTTATTCTTTTTAACGTGGTTAAATAAAAGCTTGTTTTTAAAAAAGTTTTTTTTTACTTTTTTTTACTTTTTAGTTATAGCTGGACAGGTTTCTCAGCCTTTTCATCTCATTCAACGCTGGTTCGCAATCCCTGGTTTAGCTAAATCAATTCTCGCAAAAAGGGTATTAGACAAAAAACACAATTTTTTTTAAAACCGTAATTTTTAGGCATTTTTTTTCAATCTTCCTAAAGGTCTTGGGTAATATTGCTCTACACACGAAAAAAAAAGTTTCGTGAGGTTATCTTCATAAATGACGAAGTTATTAAATGCTTAATTAAAATTTTGACTATTTTTTGAAAAATCTTTAAGAAAAAAAAAGTTTTCGACATTTTATTTTTTAAATGACTGATTCTAAAATAGCAAAGCATGAACTGTTTTGGTACGGAATGTTGATTCATTTAAACCAGGGGTCGCCAAAGTGGTCTATATAGACCCCTAGGGGTCTATTTAACAACAGTAGGGGGTCTATCTGACCCAAGGGGTCGAATGGGGGTCTATTGGGACTTGAAGGAAAAACAGTTCTTTATACGCAAATCACACATATCTAACTGCGTACGTAAAAATTTAAAATATTTTTATAATTGACTTACTATTATATTCTTTATAGAAAATAAAATAATAAATCAGAAAACAATCTGCCCCTTTTTTCCTTATGGGTTTTCGTATGTATACAGTGACGTCACAACTTGACCTTATGACCAGTTTGTAATTTGCGTGACTCATAGTATGTAGCCAGAAGAGCGATTGAGGCTTATCCGTGTCTCTTGCTGGCGAACCCATCAACCAATTAGGAGCCTTTGGCGCAGACTTGGCGAGCGACGACACTGCCGTTGGCTTTCTATGCATTAAGCGCGAAGGGAATCTTCAGTACTCCGTTTTCTTTCTTCTTATGTGTGTGGTTTTAGTTCTTTTAGTTTTTTTCTTTTTTATATGCAGTTACGCATCGTGTCGTTGGTTCGCCCTTTGTCTCCATCGCAAACCATATGAGCCTTGCATATGAGTCAGACGCATATGTGCGCTTGTCCAATTCTACACTGGATGCTACAAACGCAAATATCATATGCATTTTCAGCTATCTTTGTGAACTGTGAACAGTATTAAATGCTTGTATAGTGTCATTATTACTACTATTATATCTACCATTGGATAATTAGTTATTGTTTCTATAAAACTATTAGTTTAGTTTTGATATCAATTTTAATTATTGTTACTTGTGAAAAGGTAAGCTTTAATAATGTGGATTAGTATAATATACCAACTTAATTTTTTCTTATTTACAGAACTCTAATTTAAAAATGACAGCTTCAGTATCTAAAAAGAAATGTCGGTATTATTCATGGGATTACTTAAAATTTGGATTTATTTGTTCACCGACAAATGAAACTATTCCTATGTGTCTTATATGAGAAAAAACTTTTGGAAATGAATACATGAAACCGTCAAAAATGAAAGATCATCTTGAAAGGCTTCATTCAGATTTTAAAAAAATGAAGAATTAGAATTTTTCAAAAAACTCAAAGAAAAATTCACATGTCGACCAACTCTAAAAAGTTTTATGAAACAGTCTACTGAAATTGAAAATGAAGGAGGATTAATTGCTTCGTACAAGATTTCGCTTAATATAGCAAAGAGGGGAAAACCCCACAGAATCGCAGAAGAAATTGTAGTACCTGCAATAAAAGACGTCATTGAGAATGTGATGAAAAAAAGACTCTACTAATGTTTTAAAGTCTTTGCCATTAAGTGCAAATTCTGTAAAACGGCGTATTGACGAAATGGCCGAAGAAATAGAAAACACAGTAGTTTTGGAGCTAAAAAATTGCAAGTTCTCTATACAACTTGATGAATCTGTTTTTGGCGTTTCTGCTATTCTTATGGCGTATGTTAGATATTTCAGTAAAATTAAAGGAGAAGTAATTGATGAATTTTTATTTGCTAAATATCTTGAAACCGATCGGAAGGGAGTGACAATTTTTAGATGTTTAAAAGAATATTTAAATAAATATGACATTCCGCTTGAAAATATAATAGCAGTAGCCACACAGATGGCGCACTTTCTATGGTAGGGCGTTACCGAGGTTTTGCTACATGCCTCAAAGAAAAAGTGCCCGGTATTCGTACTATTAATTGTGTGTTGCATAGACACAACTTAGTAGCAAATATATCTGAGTTCAGAGTTACATGAAACTTTACAGTTTTGTATTAAATCTATTAATCAAATTAAAGCTCAACCTCTTAAATCAAGATTATTTGCCAAACTCTTTGTGAGGAAAACAATGAGTTATTTAACCAATTACTTCTGCACACCGAGGTTAGATGGTTGTCTTGAGGTGTATGCTTGCAACGGCTCGTCAATTTATTTGACTCCAAGACAGAATTTCTGAACGAAATAAATCCTGTTCTAAGCAATGAACTCCAAAACAATAAGAACCATATTTTTTATTTAGCAGACTTATTTGGAAAATTTAATGACGTTCAAACAAAACTGCAAGGAAAAGATGTAACAATTATCCCAGCTCGGACAATACTGTTAGGCTTCCAAGTAAAATTAAATTTATTTGGATCTTCATTGCTACGTAAGGATTATAAGTATTTTTCAAATCTGCAACAATTAAAAATAAAAGAAGAAGACTTGGAAATATATACAAATCATCTTCAAAATATAAGCGGCGATTTTAAACTGCGCTTTGTTGATTTGGAAAACATCGACTTCCCTGATTGGATTATTGCGCCATTTTCGGCGCAAATTGATAACGTCGACATCAACATACAAGATGAGCTTGCTGAACTATTGTCCGATCTTGAAGCAAAAACGCTTATTAAAAATTTGACAATACATAAATTTTGGACTAATATAAATATAAAGCAAAAATATGTCAAACTTTACGAAATGGCTCAGCCATTTATGCTGACGTTTCCAAGTTCGTATATGGTTGATGCCGATTTCAGTCACGTTAATTCAATTTTAACTAAAAACAGAAATAAATTAAATGTGGAGCTTCGAGGGGATTTACGGTTAAAATTGACTAATTTCTAACCCAATATAGCGAACCTTGCCAAGAAACACCAGGCACACTCATCTCATTAAGAAGTAAAAAATCTGTAGCTGTTATTGTTATGGACCATTGCGTCATCCCTTCTCACCCCACCCCTCTTGTACGGAGAAATGGAACAATCCCCCTTTTTGTGTACTTTGTTTTTTGTTTCTTCTCTCTGTGTAGTAGTTGTTCGTTCGAGATTGAATAAAGGTGTCGCAATGCATTGGTAAAAATTCGTTGAATTGTTATTTCCTATAAAAAAAAAATTCTGAGCCTTCGACGTATGTGCAAAGTTTGTACATAAAAAATGGTTCGCCTTGCGGAGTATTATTAAATCGCCAGAACCTGTGGATTTGTGGATTTTGAAGATATTTAAGAAATCTTTTCGTTGGTTTCACTACTTTGAATGCGTCATGGCGAAAGGCGTTAAAATTCTCGAAAGGAAGTTGTCCGACATCGAAAAACAGTTGAGTGGATTTATCGCATTTGTGGACACTTTCGTTGAAGATGACAAAGAAGTGTTATCTTTCAAATTAAGTCAATTTGATAGACTTAATGCAAAATATGAATCAGTTAAAGAAGAAATTTTCACTTCTTTATCAGACGGTGAATTTCAAAATTTCGATGGAAAAATTACCACTTGCAATGAACACATTGAGAAACTCGAGGTAAGACTTAAATCTTTGAATTTAAAGTATAGTAAAAATAATAATGAAACTGGTTCAAATGCTGTGTCTAATGTTATCAAACCGTGCTTTAGATTACCAGAATTATCGCTTCCCCAGTTTAATGGGGACATAGAAACATGGTTTATTTTTAAAGAGCAATTCAAAGAAATAATTGAAAATTGTGGTTTAAATGATAAACAAAAATTGCAATATTTACAATCGTGTTTAATAGGAATTGCAAAACATGTCCAAACTGTGGATGACACATATGATTCGTTGTTTCTGGCTCTAGAGCTGAGGTTTGAAAACAAAAGACTAATAATAAACAAACATATAAATGCTTTGTTGATGTTGAAATATGAAAAATTTAGAGGTGATTCAAATGTTGAGTTAAGAAATTTGGTTGATACTTGTACTAAACATTTGAGAGCATTAAAATTGCTAAAAATTGAGCATAATACATTTTCAGAATTGTTGTTGATACAATTAGTTATGCAGGTTTTGGATACTGAGACAAAGCGTCTTTTCGAAATGACCTTGGAGAGTACAGACATTCCTAAGTGGGATGATTTTTTGGCTTTTTTGAATAAACGTTGTTTATTTTTAGAAAACCTGCCATCCGCAGGAACAAAAGATAAACAAAATTTTAAAGACTCTCCACGTCACAAGAGCTTCATATTGCATACAGATGCAAATGTTGACAAAAATTGTAAGCTTTGTTCTTTGAACAATGACCTGTATAACTGTGATAAATTTAAAAATATGCCTGTTAGAGAGAGGTATAATATTGTTAAATCTTTGAATTTATGTTTAAAATGCTTGAAACCAAACCATAAGGTATCACAATGTAGATCTAAGCATATTTGTTTTTGCAAAAAGAACCACAATCAGTTGTTACATTTTGTTAATGTAAAAAATCAGGAGATGCAAAACTTTGAGTCATCCCAACCAGACACCAGGCGCCAAGATGACGTCATCGAACCAATTTGTTTTCAAAATTCTAGTATAAAAAATAATCAAAATAAAACTGATAGGAATTCTTTTGATTTTCCGAGTGCTCAAAGCAACATTGTTCAAGGTCAGGTTTCGGGAGTGAACATGAGTATTTCCGCTTCCCAGAAACATAAAAATGATATTATTTTATCGACTTGTATAATTTATGTTGAAAATTCTGTTGGGGAAAAAGTTCCTTTACGCGTCCTCGCAGACAGCGGGTCGCAAGTTTCTCTATTGAGTTCGAGCACGGCAGATTTCTTGAATTTGCGTAAATTAAAAACTGATATGTCGGTCTCTGGTTTGGGTGGTTCGAATGTTAATATAAAATCAAAAATCAAAGGAGTAATTTCAAATGGTTCTGGATCATATAAACGTGTTGTGGATTTTCATGTTGTACCCAAAATTACTAATAAAATACATGTTAATTCCTTTGATATTTCACATATTGTGTTTCCAAGCAATGTACATTTAGCAGACCCCACTTTTAATACTAGTAATTCTATCGATGCCTTATTATCAGCAGATATTTTCTTTGATATTTTGAAAGATGGTAAATACAAATTAGATAATGGTAATTTGATCTTACAAAATACTGAATTTGGCTATATAATTAGTGGTAACACCTCGAGGTTCTCAAGTGGCTCATTGCATCGTGGTTTAATCACAAAAGACTTTGAAACTTTAAATGATACTTTAAAATCATTCTGGGAAATAGAAGAAATTGTACCCACCAAATTTGTTAGTGATAAACTTAAGAAATGCGATGAACATTTTTTGAAAACTATGGCGAGGGACACTAACGGACGTTTTTGCGTCGAGATGCCCATGAAAGACAATGACATTGAACTGGGGCAGTCAAAGTCTACTGCTATTCGCAGATTGGAGTTGTTGAAAGACGTGCCCACGGAAAACAAGGAGTTCCTCTTCAATGAAAATGATGAGTTAGTAAAGACCTTGGGATTGTCGTGGAGACCAAGAGAGGACACCTTCATGTATCAGATGAATTTGCAAGAGGTTCCAGTGACTATTACTAAGAGAACCGTCTTGTCATTTATCTCCAAATTGTACGATCCCCTAGGACTGCTTCAACCGATAATCATAAAGGCCAAAATGATGATTCAAAAAATTTGGCTATTAAAAATTGACTGGGATCAAAACTTGCCTCGTGAAGAAATTGAAAACTTCCAGAGATACGTGGCCGAGCTGCATCAATTGAAGGATTTGAAAATACCTCGGTGCATTTTACTGAAAGATTCTGTTACAGTTCAACTTATTGGATTTGCAGATGCATCAGCCCAAGCTTATGGTGCATGCCTATACGTAAAATCTGAGAATGCCAATGAAACTCAGATAAGATTGCTCTGCAGCAAAACTCGCGTCGCCCCACTCAAGACTTTGTCAATACCTAGGCTCGAACTGCTTGCTGCGACACTGTTGTCGAAATTGACCTCAAAGATTATTAAAATTATTGATTTAGAATTTGATGAAGTTCATCTTTTTTCGGACTCGAAAGTTGTTTTGGACTGGATCCAAATGCAACCACACCTTCTAAAAGTCTTTGTGGCAAACCGAGTTTCTTTAATTCAAGAATTGACTGAAACCTTTTCCTGGCACCATGTAAAAACCAAGGAGAACCCAGCTGATTTGATTTCAAGAGGTGCAACTAAGTTGCAGCTTCAAGACGAACTTTGGTGGACAGGTCCTTCCTTTTTGAAGGACAAAACTTTGAACTCAGACTCTGTCGTTTCGCAGAAAGACGATAACTTTTTCGAAGAACTTAAAAACCCTAATATTGTATACTCATTCATCACTCATGCAGGTCCATCTGTATTCCTTGATAATTGTTTAAATATTACAAATAGTTTTACTAAACTTGTTCGGATTGTGAGTTATATTTTCAGGTTCTATTTCAATTGTAAGTATCCTGCTTTTAAAAAGTCTGGTGTTTTCACAAATCAAGAACTGGAAAGAGCTACAGCTGCTTTAATTAAACCAGTACAAAAGGAGAGTTTTTTTTTTGAAGAAATTAAATGTTTGGCTGCAGGTAAGGAAATTCCTACGACAAGCAAGTTAAAATTTTTAAATGTTTTCTTGGATGGAAAAGGTCTTCTCAGAGTTGGGGGAAGATTGGTAAATTCCAATATATCATTTAGCTGTAAATTTCCAATTGTTCTACCTCATACTCATAAATTTTCCAAATTAATTATGTTGTACTATCACATAAGAAACTTGCATGTTGGCCCTCAGGCACTTTTATCCTTTGTTCGGCAGAAATTCTGGATTCTAAATGGCAGATCTCTAGCTCGTAAAATTACTCACGAATGTGTTACTTGCTTCAAAATTAAACCTAAACTTTGCGAGCAATTGATGGGTTCACTTCCAAGTGAACGTGTAAACCAGGGTTTTGTCTTTAATTGCTGTGGGATCGACTTTCTAGGGCCCTTCTGTATTAAATATAAGGGGCAACGAAAGGGTGTTTATCATAAAATATATGTAACCATTTTTGTTTGTTTTGTTACCCGAGCCACTCATTTTGAAATTATTACGGATTTAACGACTGGCGCCTTTATAGCCACGTTAAAAAGGTTCTTTGCTCGACGTGGAATTAGCAAAACACTTTTCACAGACAATGCTAAAACGTTTGTTGGGGCTCAACGAGAGCTAAAAAGCTTGTACCAGATGGTATGTAACCCAAATAAAGAGTTGGCAACATATTATGCATCAGAGAATATTAATTGAAACTTTTCTCCTCCCAGAGCACCTAACTTTGGAGGGCTCTGGGAGGCGGGAGTCAAATCCTTTAAATATCATTTTAAAAGAGTTGTTGGAGATGCCAAGCTAACATTTGAGGAATTTAGTACTGTCATGAATCAAGTAGAGGCAATTTTAAACTCGCGCCCTATCTGTCCATTGTCTAATGACCCGGATGACTGTGAAGTCCTCACACCTGGTCATTTCTTAATTGGAAGACCTTTAAATGCTATTCCTGAGCCTAGTTTGATTGATTTAGAGATAAATAGATTGGATAAGTGGCAAAGGTTGACAAAAATGGTACAAATTATTTGGGTCAAATGGCATCGAGATTATCTTTCTAACCTACAGCAAAGAACAAAATGGTTAATTAAACAAAACAATGTTAATGTAGGAACACTAGTGTTATTAAAAGAAGATAATATGCCTACGTGCAAATGGTGCTTAGGCAGAATCACGGAAGTCATACCTGGTTCAGATGGCCTGGTACGTGTAGTGAAAGTAAAAATAAAAGATAAAATTTTGAAAAGGTCTATCAATAGCATCGCAATTCTGCCTGTAGCAAATTTAATACCCTCTGTATAATTGTATATTTTTCTTGCTTATTATTTTTGATATTTGTTGTATTTGTATTTGTTATTTTGATATTTGTAAATATTTTGAATTATTTAGTTTTGTATATTGTAAAAAATTGTGTTTATTGATAATTTGTAACAGTCCACTTCTATATTGATGTATGTTTGAAATTTGTTATTTCAACGTGGGGCGGGATGTTACGGACCATTGCGTCATCCCTTCTCACCCCACCCCTCTTGTACGGAGAAATGGAACAATCCCCCTTTTTGTGTACTTTGTTTTTTGTTTCTTCTCTCTGTGTAGTAGTTGTTCATTCGAGATTGAATAAAGGTGTCGCAATGCATTGGTAAAAATTCGTTGAATCGTTATTTCCTATTAAAAATAAATTTCTGAGCCTTCGACGTATGTGCAAAGTTTGTACAGTTATCTTTACTTACTGTTTCTAAAAATCTTTACTTACTGTTTCTGATTTATTAAATATTTAGACTAATATATAGTTTTATTTTAATTACCTGAAAATTACAATTGTGGGGTCTATGGAGATTTCGAAAAATTATATAGGGGGTGATGATCAAAAAAGTTTGGTGACCCCTGATTTAAACAAAAAAAATTCATGCGGCGCAATTTAAACATCATTTTCATAAAAATGTATCAATTTTGACTCATTAAAAAAAAACTTAAAAAACACAAATATTATTTTGTAAAAAAAACTATACCGTATCGTGGCGAAATAAATGATCTTTCTGATTCTGCAGTTGTTTTTTGTCTGAGTTTTTTTAAAAAAAGATTGCTGTTTTAAAAACGTCAAAATTCCAAAATAAAAAAAAAATCCCCTATTGGTTCTTCATTTTGCGTCGCCAAGCATAGCAGAATAAGCAGCGCACAGGGATAAGACAATTATGCGTTTTAAGGTTTTTATATATAGTTAATATCTTTCCAACTAATTGCAATATCGGAATATAAATGGTCAAAACATGCATTGTCATCCAAACTAAAAATGTATACAAAATTTGAGCTCAATGGGTTGAAGATAACTTCAAAATTAAATTGCAAGATTCCACCCGATCAAATTACATTGATACATTGTAAGTTAAATAAAATTAAGAGATTATATCTGTAATTAAATTTAAGGACACATGTCATAGTGTGTGTTTAGAATACTGGTGATAATATGAGGTATATTTAAATTTTTTACTTGTAGGCTTAAAATTAGAAAATTTCTTTAAAAAATTCATTTATTTTAATAAAAATTCATTTTTTAAATTGAAAATACATTGCGTTTATGGATAATATTTTTCTCTTATTGTTTTCCTAGCGGATTTCTTTTTGATGGGTAAAATATATTTTTAAAAAAATGATCTTTCCGATTCTGTACTTATTTTTTTGTCTGAGTTTCATAGATTAAAGTTAGATAAATTTTTTAAAGAATTTCTACAATACTCCACCTCAGTTTAACTTGGCAGCGTTGAGAAAGGTATACAATCTACCAATCTACTTGAAAAATAGCTCTACTTTTTTTTGTTTTGAATTTAAATCCAAGAAAATAGATAGAAATTTGTAAAAAAATTGCATATGTTGTAGAAATCAGATTATTTTTTTTTTTACGTTGCAGAAATTAGATTATTTTTACGTTGTAGAAATGTAATTATTTTTTAGACAAAGTTAATTAATACAGTCAATAGCGCAACGTTATGAAATTCCAGTTTGGCTGAAAACCCATTTTCAACGCCAAATTTGTCATTGTTGTAACAATAACATTATTACAACAATGCAAACATATTGAAGTTGGCACCCAAAACTTCATAACATTTTTAATTAATATCTTTTTAATTAATTGCAATATCGGAATATAAATGTTCAAAACATGCATTGTCATCCAAACTAAACGTGTATACAAAGTTTCAGCTCAGTAAGTTGAAGTTATCAGCGTCAAAATTGAGTTGCAAGATTCCACCCGAACAAATTGCATACATACATACATGCATACATACATTGTAAGTTAAATAAAAGCTTATAAAAACAGTTTTTTTCACATCAAAATTGATCCTGATAGCTGTAAATACACCAGTTTCATAACACATAATGGTCAATACCAATTTAATAGAGTTCCTTTTGGTTTGTGTAATTCTCCCTCACTATTTCAAAAATACATTCAAATTGTGTTTAAAGATCTCTTAAAAGACAACACTGTTATTATATACATGGACGACATTTTAATTCCGGCAAATTCTGAATGTGAAGGGATTGCAAAGCTTAAAAAGTATTTGATGTTGCTGCTACTTATGGTTTAGAGTTTAACTTTAAAAAGTATAATTTTCTTCAGCGGAAATTAACTTTTCTTGGCCATATTATTGAAGAAGGTACTATTCGTCCTTCAACAGCTAAAACAAATGCAGTCATGAATTTCCAAACACCTAAAAACACTCGGCATGTCCAATTATTTTTAGGACTAACAGGCTATTTTATAAAATTTATTAAGGACTATGCATCAATCGCACGACCTTTAAGCGATCTTTTACGAGACAAAGTTCCATTCACCTTTGATCCTATACAAAAACAAGCTTTTCTCTCTTTGAAGCAAATTTTGTCTCAGGAACCTGTATTACATCTTTATCAGCAAAACGCTCCATTAGAAATACACTGCGATGCCAGTGCGAAAGGGTTTGGTGCTATACTTCTACAAATGGACTCAAATCAGAACTTTCATCCAATACACTATATGAGTCGTAAAACTTCTCCTCAAGAAGTGAAATACTCCAGCTACGAACTAGAGGTCTTAGCGATAGTTACAGCATTAAAAAAATTTCGACACTACCTCGTCGGCACAAAATTTCAAATAATCACAGATTGCCAAGCATTTCAAAAAACTATGTCAAAGAAAGATTTACCACCTAGAATAGCACGATGGGCTCTCTTCTTAGAAGACTTCGATTACGAAATACTTCACAGGCCAGGTAAACAAATGCAACATGTTGACGCGCTCAGTCGTTATCCAGTCATGCTCATACAATACAACGAGACAACACAACAAATTAAAAAAGCACAAATTAATGATGAGTTTACATTCAGTATTAAACAACTATTACAATCATCTTCAGCCTCTGATTATACATTAAAAAACGATGTGCTGTACAAAATTGTCAACGACCAAGAACTTCTAGTCGTTTCACTTGAAATGCAAAAACAAATCGTACAACGTGAACATTCTAAAGGACATTTCGGCATCAACAAAACTGAAAATTTAGTCAAACAACAATTCTTTTTCCCAAATATGCGTAAGACTGTAGAAAATGTTATTGCATTCTTTCATCCAAAAAATTTGGCAAACGAGAAGGATTTCTACATCCCATACCAAAAGGTGATATTCCACTTGATACCTACCATAGTGACTTTTTGGGTCCACTGCCAAGTACCAACAAAAATTACAAATACTATATCTTTACTGTCATCTATACGCTTTCACCACATTTCTGTGGATTTATCCTGTAAAGTCTCCTTCAGCTCACGATGCTTTAGACAAATTAAAATTACAACAACTAACCTTTGGAAGTCCCAGACGAATAATTTCAGACAAAGGAACAGCATTCACTTCTACAGAATCTCAGAAATTTTGTCAGGATGAAGATATCGAGTTTATTTCAAGCACAACAGGTGTACCGCGTGGGAACGGTCAGGTAGAAAAATTCATGCAACGTTAATACCAGTCCTAACAAAGCTTTCACTTGAAGATCCCAATAAATGGTATAAACACGTATCATCAGTTCAACGAATAAATAACAGCACTGTTTGCATAGCCACCAAATATACACCATTTGAACTTTTAACAGGCGTCAAAATGAAAAATAAAGATGACATCAAAATCAAAGCCATTCTCGAGGAAGAAAATTTTCAATTATCTTTACAGAATAAACAACAAATGAGAGAAGATGCCAAATCCAATATCCTGAAATTACAAGAACAAAGTAGACTACACTACAATAAACATCGCAAAGAAGCAAGAAAATACAAAGAAGGTGACAGAATTGCAATCAAGAAAACCCAGTTTGGAGTAGGTGTGAAATTGCGACCAAAATATTTTGGCCCATATGAAGCCGTGAAAGTTCGTCCAAATGACAGGTACGATGTAAAGAAAATAGGAAGACAAGAAGGCCCGAATTTGATATCCACATCTGCTGATCTGATGAAACCATGGGATAATCCCTAAGACTTTTCTTTCCAGAACTCTAATGACTTTATTTTTTTCCCTCTATATACTCAAGGAAATTTGAACTTTAAAAATTTGTTTAATCTTTTTTTTTTCTTTTCAGTTGTAGTATTTGAAAAATTTTACTTGCATATTTTCCAGCCTGGTCGGGGACCGACCACATCAGGATGGACGAGTTTTGTTATACGCTCAGGCGACACCGGCGCCACTCTCTGTAAACCCCGAATGTAAGGGGGAGAAGGAATAGACTTACTTTTCTCCCAGCAGCGCGCGTCTAGTCAGGTTTAACAACCTGTAGATGTCATTAAATATCCTTAAACCTTAACGTCTTCTTTTTCATTCAACATACCCCTAGACATCACCCTCTCTGTTACATATATGTGTTTCGGAGCGACAAACTCAAATCCAATCCTTACTTAGCAAAGTTCTTACAATTTCTACTAAAAAGTTTCGAGTACCACTGGGAATCGGTCTGGCATCCTTCCTGACAAAAACAACTGAAGTTGAGAGAGAAACTTTGACATAACCGTCCATAAGCTATCAAAAATTCTTTTACAAGAAATGTGTAAGATATTTGTATTTCGAGTGAGAAACTCGAATCTAACCTTTAATTTTCGAAATAATTAGAATTTTTACCGATAAATACAAGTAATTCTTAAAATCGTTCTGGTGTTCTTCAAAATATAACCAACATATATGGCTGAGGCAAAATCTCAAACATAAGCGTTATTAACAAAAAGAAAAAAAAAATTGAAAAATAAATTCCAACAAAAAAAAACTAATGAATGAATATAAACGTTGCACTGTTTAGCTACACGGGGGCCTTTGGCGATGGACCTCGTAATTTTGAGCCACGTTCAAGTGACTTGGACGACACCTGAGCTGGCACCACCCTCTCCTAACTACCACACCAACGGGAGGACGTTTGAGCTCTCGACAGATTTAACCTCCGAGTAGGGGAGCGATGCACATTAAATCTGTCGAGAGCTCTAACGTCCTCCCGTTGATGTGGTGTGGAAGTTAGGAGTGGGGGTGCCCGCTCAGGTGTCGTCCAAGTCACTTGACCATGGTTCCAAATTACGAGGTCCATCGCCAAAAGCCCCCGTGTAGCTGAAGAGTGCAACATTTATATTAACTCATTCAAAGAATTCAGGTACTACTTGGAATATAGTTCTTTGTCGACTTTCCTGATATAAAAAAACCATCTTTTAGATCAAGCATGACCAGACCGTTTTTAACCTCCCCTGCGCCCTTGGCACTTCAATAGCTACTCCCCCTTCCTGTTTCAGTTCTTGCTTTTCCATCTGGAGGGATTTTTTCCCCTTTCTTTGTTTTTGCTGTTTGAATAGTCTTTCCATTGTTCACCACCATGAACCCGCTGTGTTATGGCGTAAGGAAAGAATAGCGTTGTGTGGTTGGGCCACTTGTTCTCATTTTACGGCATCGCGGACCACGCACCTTTTGTAAATTAGTACCGTTTGTTGGCGCTGCGATCGTCATCCCCACCGCACACCCACACTTGTACACTCTCTTGCAAGGGAACCACTGCACAAAGCAGTCGTAATAAATGTTAATGTCTGAAAATTCGCATTTTTAATTAATTACAGTCCCAATCGCACTAATATTTCTGGTCCGTCGAGCCGGAGATATCCAGCAAATTATGGATATAATATTTTAAGACATTAATTTAAATTAAACCGCATTCTAAACGCATTGTTGCGCCATTTCGCAGAACAACGCCCAAAGTTGTTCTTTCGTCGCAGACATTCACCCCATCGACAGTGCCAAAGGTTCACGAAGGATTGATTACTTTTCCTCTCACCCCTTGCTTGCGTTTCGTTTTGTGTTCGTTTTCACCCTACTTAGGCCTGTTTTGAACTGTTGCATTCTACGCTTTTCATTACGCCAAGTATTTCATTCTCTCACGAGAACACTGAGCAACATCAATTTGGATATCATTTGACTTCTTTCACAAGGCTCTGCATTTAATAAGAGGTAAGCCAATTTCACACCTCTATTGTTTATTTTATTACAAAAATTATATCATTGTTTATACTATTGCAAAAGTCAATATGAATCCAATTGAAAAAATTAGAAATAAAAGAGCGCCTATACGTTCGGCCATAACAAAATTTATTACGAAAATTCAAAGTTACATTGAAAATAACAGTGATGATGTATATAATATTTTAGAATTACAAGATCAACTATAATCGCAAAACAACTCTTATTGAAGCAACTTAATTCAGAAATGGAAAATTTAATAGTAGATGCTTCTGAGTTCGATACTGAAGTTAACGCATCCGAAGAATATTCGGAAAAAATTATTAGCATAAAATTTAAAATAAAATCTTATATCAAACGTCTTGAATGCAATTTAAATGTTCTAAATTCAACACAAGTATGGTCGAGTCAAAACCGACCACAACTATCAATAAAACTTCCAGAAATTCCCTTACCAAAGTTTTCTGGAAAATATGAAGAATGGAGCAACTTTAAATTACAATTTAATAATATTATCTCAACAAATTCACAACTCTCCTCGGAACAGAAACTGCATTATCTTAAAGCTGCATTAACATCTGAAGCAAAGAATTTAGAGTCTATAAGCGATTCATTTGAATCTTTTTTTAATCTTTAGAAGAACGTTATGAAAATAAGCGTTTAACAGTCGAAACTCACGTAAAGGCAATTTTAAACATAGCTAAATTAAACAATGAGTCAGCAAAAGATTTAAGAAACTTAATTGATGATGTCAACAAAAACATTCGCGCGTTGAAGGTATTAGAGTTTGAAAGAAACAATCTTTCTGATATTTTAATCTTAAACATCATTCTTCAAAAACTAGATTAAGAGACTTTAAAACAATTTGAATACAGCCTTAATTCAACCGAAGTTCCTAAATTTGATGACTTCATTTTATTTTTAGAAAAACGCGCTCAAGTTTTAAGCAATATAAATAAAAATACCTTCGCAAAACCTATTATGCAAGATAGAAATAAATCAAAAAATTTCTTTATAAAACATAACAATTCTATGAAAGCATGTATTTTATGTATAAGCAACCGCATCCAATTTTTAAGTGCGATTCCTTTTTAAAATTAAATGCCATACAGAGAAAGGAAATCGTCACAAAGCATAATATGTGTCTCAATTGTTTAAGTGATCAACACAAAGTTTCAAAGTGTAAATCAAAGCATTCGTGTAGTGATGTGGCCTTCGACACAACACTCTGCTCCACCGTTGACAGAATCTGTCAACGCTCCCCTGATTTATAGCGCTTCACCACTACAAGGTCAGGAACTGAGCAACAACGCAGAGGAGTTTCACTGTTCCCAGGAAAATACAGCTGTATCCCTTTCTTGTATCAATAGTAGAACCAAAACCGTAATTCTACCCACAGCAGTAGTTTGGGTTTTGAATCATTCTACTGGAAGTTTCATTCAAGCACGCGCAGTCTTAGATTCTGGTAGTATGTCTAATATTGTAACGCAAGATTTTGCAAACCGATTAGGGGCCTCCACAAAATAGAATAAATATTCCAATTTAGGTGGAAATAAAAAACCGCAGTTAAATCAAAATTAAACGCTACCATAGTAAATGGCAACGGTTCATTTTCTACTTCAGATTTTCTGGTTGTCTCAAAAATTACAGACTTTCTTCCTGTAACTCAAATACACCTCAATAATTTAAAAATACCACAGGAACTAGCAGATCCGAATTTTGGTGTTCCAGGAAAAATCGATTTGCTAATTGGAGCAGAGGCATTTTTTGACATAATTAAGGAGGGAATTATTCGCCCATCAAACAATGGGCTCGTATTTCGCAGATTAGTTTTCGGATATATCGCAACCGGAAACACATGTTCCTTCACGCAAAATCAATTTTGTGGTTTCATTTCAGAATTGCAAAATATTGATAATAATTTATAAAAATTTTGGGAGATAGAAACAATTAACGAAGGTCAAAAGCCGTTAAGCAAAGAAGAGGAATATTGTGAAAATCATTATTAAATGACTCACGCGCAATGAAGCTGGTCGATATATAGTACAGATGCCAACTAAAGACATACTATAGGCTTAGGAGACTCAAAAGGTTTAGCAATGAAAAGACTTGATCAGCTTTGGAGAAGATTATCTAAAGATAATCAAATAGAAATTTTATATAGGGAATTCATGCAGCAATACTTAGACTTGGGGCATATGGAAAATGTGGAAGAACATTTGGATGAAACATCTGCAAACAACTTTTGTTATTATTTTCCACATCATGGAGTCTTTCGGCCTGATAAAACAACTACCAAATTAAGAGTTGTTTTTAATATGGTTTGGCTTCTACTACTTCAGGTTTAAGCTTAAATGACCTACTCATGAAGGGTGAATTGAAGGAAGACATTTTTGAAATCATGACACGATTTCGAAAACACAAATATGCTTTCACAACCGACATCCAGATGATGTTCCGAGAAATCCTCATTGATCCAGCTCAACGTGATCTTCTGAGGATTATGTGGAAAACCGGAGCTAATGATAAACCAGTCATCTATAGATTGAAAACTGTCACGTATGGGACCACCAGTGCTCCCTTTTTAGCCATAAGAACTCTCAAACAGTTAGCTATGGATGAAGCTTCTAGATTTCCCTTAGCTTCCAAAGTAGCTTTACAAGATGTGTACATGGATGATGTAGTGTCGGGTGCACAAACTCTCGACACTGCTCGCCAATTACAATGCCAGTTGCAAAATATGCTAAAAACACGTGGAATGAAATTACATAAATGGAATTCCAACTCGAAGGAGCTATTTAATTCATCTACAGATCAAGAGCACTCCTTTTCAACCAACACAGAATCAGCCATAAAAACCTTAGGTGTTAGCTGGAAACCAACAGGAGATTACTTTATGTTCAAAGTTTCAATCCCTTCCGCATCTTATACAAAAAGAGATGTTTTAAGCGTCATAGCAAGACTTTACGACCCTCTTGGACTCATAGGCCCCGTCATCAGCAAAGCAAAAATCTTTCTACAAAAAATATGGCTTAGAAAATTGAATTGGGAAGAATGCTTGCCGGAGGCAATCGCATCAAAGTGGCTCAATATTGTGTCATCTCTAAAAGCCCTAGAAGAACTCAAAATAGATCGATACCTTCTTACAGATTCCTATGAGAAACTCATGCTTTTAGGATACGCAGATGCTTCAGAGTCAGCCTACGGAGCAGTAGTATACATGCACTGTGTCAAGGAAGATGGTACCACCACAACCAAGCTTATTGCCAGCAAATCTCGCGTCGCGCCAATCAAAGTCATCTCCATTCCTCGCCTTGAACTCTCGGAGTGTTTGCTGCTGGCTCAATTGGTCGACAAGGCTTGCTTTTCTCTGCAAGTACATTTCGTTAAAGTCATCTTGCACACAGATTCAACCATAGCAATTGCCTGGATCAACACTCCAGCTAATCAACTCAAAACCTTCGTCGGCAATCGAGTAACCAAGATACAAACTCTGACTGAGAACTTTGAATGGAAGCACATACCTTCAGCTCTAAACCCTGCTGATATAATCTCTCGAGGTGTAAATCCTGAAGAACTTTCATCATTGGCTCTATGGTGGAATGGTCCCCAGCATCTAGACATTCCTGAACAATTTAGCGAACCTTCAATTACCAGTTCTGATGAGCTTTACATGTCAGAACTTAGAAAAAAATCTGATATCAGCTTAACATCAATCTTGGACTCTAACTTTGAAAATGACCTTTTAAATATTACAAATAATTATGCAAAACTAATTCGTATTTTAAGTTATATTTTCAGATTCCTGCATAATGTCTCAGAAATACATCTCACCATTCAGGTCCCCTCGCAACTTCAGAACGCAAAACTCCATTTAATTAGGATACAGGTAACAGTTCTCAACAAAGAAATTGAAATTTTTAGGAATGGGGGAACCATTAAAAGGTTAGAGTTGTTATTGTTAAAACTCCTAAAGATATCTTTAAAAGAGGAATTTCTAAAATATGCTTCCTACCAAGTGTTTAAATGTCTATTGAGCATTCAAAAATGTTCACATTAATATTTTTATTCATATAATTGTTTATGTATAAATGAAATTCTTTCATATTGACCATATTTTTTATTATTTGTGTATTTTTATGTAATATTAATTGTTTTTTGAAATGTTATTTCAACGTGGGCCGGGATGTTGGCGCTGCGATCGTCATCCCCACCGCACACCCACACTTGTACACTCTCTTGCAAGAGAACCACTGCACAAAGCAGTCGCAATAAATGTTAATGTCTGAAAATTCGAATTTTTAATTAATTACAGTCCCAATCGCACTAATACCGTTAATTAATGAAATCGCTTGATTGCATGAACTGTTAATTATCATCTTTTTATTTTCGACATCATTATTCTTTATTGAGTCACTGTACTTGTACATCGAAGATTTTCTTCGAAAAACGAAAGATTTTTTCCGAGAAAATCATTAAAAACTTCATTGTAATCAATTTCCATTGCAATATCATTTTGAGTGCATAGCAACATCAAACCGTTAAGCTTTACATTTTTCACAGTCGATCTCATTTCGGTCTTTACTCTCTTGAGGGCAGAAATGTTTCTCTCACGATTCACTGCAATTTTAATTTTTTCCACCTAAGTAGCCCTGCACGTGACCGTCCATAAGAAAACAAATTCTAAAAAACATTTGGAAGAATTGTGTTTTGGAGCGAGGAATGCGAATCCAACCGTTAATGCACAAAATTCATATGATTTCTTCCCAAAATGCAAGTAACACTGGGAATCGTTCTGCCATTCTTAGGATAGAAGCAACCGAAGCCGAGACAGAATCGTCCGTAAGAAATCAAATTTAAAAAAAAGTTGTGCAACGGTACCTGCGTTTCGGAACTCGAATCAAACTTTTAATTAGCAAAATTCATATAATTACTACCAAAAACTTCTACTACTGGGAATCGTTCTGGTATTCTTCCTAAAAAAAACCCGAATCAGAGAATTTCAGACCTCACAGAATCAATCCGTAAAATATCAAATATGAAAAAAAAAATTTTTTTTTCAAGAACTGTGTGAGGTAAAAGTATTTGAAGCGAGGAACTCGAATTTAACAATTTGCAACATTAAAATATTTCTACCGATAAATACAAGTACCACTGAAAGTAATACCATGAAATATATATATCCCGCAAAAAATAAATAACACATTATTATTTCTGTTGAAAAAGTAAAGATAAAGATTTGTACTGATATAATTTTTTTTCAAAACAGCAACTCCAAAAGAAAAATAATAAAAGTCGATGTACGCGCTCGTGAAAGATTACAGTATTCAACTCTTATTGTAATGTGGATCAATATCCAAAATTAAAATAAAAACTGATTGATTTTGTATTTTTTGCCAAAACAAGATTCTAAAATGCGTTTTATTAAATTAAAAAAGAAATTTATTTTTGCCAGTGTTTTTTCAAATCGTGTGCGTTAAGGGGTTAAAAGACAATAATAAAAAAAATTCTGCAAGTCTTATAAATGCGCTTTCCCAATTGAATTTTTGTTCATTCAGTCCCAATGCAAAGATTTTTTTCTCCCTCGTGAAATCCAGATGCAGTTTCCATTATTTATGAGTAAGAGGCTGAATTGGATATTTGTAACTTTTCAACACATTCTTCATATTTCTTGTAAAGTATATACAGACACAAGAGAAATTTGTTTATTAAATATTTATGAAAATAAAAGATTCAGAATTTTTTTCTGTTGTAAAATGCTTTTTTATTTAACCTTTTAATTTTGCAATGAAGGATTTTGAGGTATAGTAAAGCCTAAGGATCAAACTACTTCTGCTTTAAAGAATATTTATTTAAAAAGCTTTCAAATTAAATTTATTATTAGCCTCAAGAATCTTCTTGTGACCATTAGAAAAGATTAGACCGTTCAGGTAGCATCAAATTTTTATTTTATTACGGTCTTTGCTTTAAGTTTCCAAAAACAAAAATCTCATAACACAAATTCCATTATTTATTTTATTACTGGTCTCTTAAAATGCGCTTAAAAATATCGATATCAGTAGAAATAAAAAGAAAAAATAGGAAGAGTAGAAGAATTCTAGATTGATCTTTAGTTAGAAGTCAATTGGAATTAACTGCGCACAGAAAATAAAAAGAAATTTTAGAAAATGTTTTGTAAAGTATTTTTCATTAAATAGATGCTAGAAATTTCAGTTGACATATGTTTAGTTCATAAATAAGCTTATATTGATTAACGTAATTAAAATTAAATTTTAATTAAAAATTTTTTTTAGTAATCTGAGACAAATTTATGTCAATA
Source organism: Trichonephila clavata (assembly GCA_019973975.1). Lineage (NCBI taxonomy): Eukaryota > Metazoa > Arthropoda > Arachnida > Araneae > Nephilidae > Trichonephila > Trichonephila clavata. The sequence goes on along the minus strand of BMAO01018124.1, from coordinate 105,123 downwards.
GGTTGAAGAAAGGCTTTCAATAAATAACAGCAAGAAGCAATACTCTAAAAAAAATAAATAAATAACAGAAACACATCAAATTTTATTTTTTTAAAAATTAATGTTGTAATAATAAAAAAAATACAATTTCTACATTCTAAAAACACGATAGAATTCTGAATTCACTGTAATTGTATCAGTAACAAAATAACATATATGACATACATTTTGAAACAATCTTTTGATTAATCACCCAATAGTGAATTTGTGGTGAAAGAGAAATTGCACATTTAAATTTTTCTTTTGCAAAAACGTCATCAGAAAAGAAAAACTAGACAATGCTCGAATAATTGCATAAATTACTTGATTTTTTTTTAGGCTGTACATCAGTAAGAATGGCATAAACTTTGCTTATTTTCCTAATGTAAATAAGAAATCCAAAGGTTTATAAAATATTTCAAACAAAAACAAGTTATTTTCAAAGTATTTTCATCACTAAAATGTTAAAACATTTTTTTTAAATTTATTTATCGGCAGGAAAAGACAAGACACCTCTAAACTCCCGATGAGGAAAAGAATATAATATTGCAACACTAGTTAATTCAAGAGACCAATTTCATTTCATAATGAAAGAATTTTGAGCAACAGAATAACAAACAATATATATATATATAGTCACTACAAACAGCACAAATTTTTATATATGTCACACACGTCTTATGCATATCATTAACAATACTTTGATAAGGAATTGAAGTTGCAACATCTTTGAAAGTGGTGTGGCTCTGCAAAAAAGCAGTGCTCAACGTTTTTTGTTATTCATATAAAGGTACTGCATGGTAAGAGCAGCTTTTCATGAGACACATATGTATATATGTATATTTATTTAGGATTTGACTGCACAGTTAGTTGTACATGTTGCAATAGAGATCAATAATAGTCTATACAATACGGTTGCTGAAGAGCCTGAAAATGCTGCTTTCAAAATTGCACACACCAATGTCACACAACAACTCAGACTGCTTTCAAATCATAATGAACTAAGTGCTGTTTGTAAGAAATACTTCCCATTGCATGCAAAATATTTAACACAACTTGGAATAAATACATTTATTTGTCCATAAAAAGTTTCATAATAATTCAACTTTCTATACACAACAAACAAAATATTTCAAGGTTTAAAATCTGAATTATTAAATGACACAGAGTTTGCAGTGCAAACATAAAATTACTTTATTGCAAATAAAGCACTTGTCTTCATCTAAAAAATTCAATGTATTTTTAGATAATATATTGAAAAATAAATTTAAAGAATTGAACCTGGAGATTAAAATTTACCTTTTAAAGTTACTCATTTACAGATAAGTAAATTATTCAGCAGATTTAAATACAACACTTAGTATCATTGGTTTAAAAGCAGTATTTCCCCCTTCATATAAATGAATTCTTAACACTCTTGATTTCCTTTAAGATCACAGTAAAATGTCAATTGTGAGAATTCCATTCTAACATATAAACATTTCTTGATGTTTCAATAACAGCAATAAACACATTACACTTTTCTTTACAACTAATGAATCATTCTTTTTTTAAGTTTCAGTAAATAGAATTGATATTAAAGCCATTCTAATTCCATTGACTAGGCTAACAGACATATTTTGCTTTGAAGTTACTAGACTTCATCAAAACTAGAATAAAAATTTATAATAATTTTGTTCAAATAAATTTTTTGAAAATAAAATAAATATATACTGTACACTACAGAAATTAAGGAGGTAATTACAAGAATTTTAAATACTCTGCAGAAAAACTTTTTCACAATAACTTTTGAGTGAAAATTTCTATGTTCCCTTAACATTTCTATTGTTTGCAAAACTGCAAACAATTCAAGCTCTATCAAATTAATTTTAATGTGATAAAATCAGTGCATTAATGACATTTAAAAAAAGCATTTTTTTTTAACAATGTCTGTTTCTTGAAACAGAGTTTTCCAGATGGATATCTCAGAAAAAGAAGTTCATTAACACTGATCCACAAAGGTTTAAAAATAAATTGTCATTCCATAAGTTGCCTTTCAATTAGTCCTACCAAGTAACCTCCATGCCAGCATATTACTGTGATTTTACATTAGATTTCACTTCTCTAACATCCACTAAGTTCAGCATTATAAAAAAATTTTTTTTTTAGTTGTGGTTTCAAACTGTCAGTCTGTTGTGAAAATTATACTGAAAAAAGCTTATATATATATATATAACAATTTTTCTTATACAATATACATATATATAGATATATATCATTTTCAAATCACCGGATAGATAGCGATGATAACAGTCATTTCTTCTACAATAGACTTTTAATAAAAATGCTTTTCCTTTGTAAATTGAAAATGAAACTGACACAGCAAGTTATATTTACTTTTTTTTTACCACAAGCAGAGTTCTGCTTGTAATAAAATAATAGTACGAATACAAAACATTATTAAAAATATTCTTTAATGAATAAACAATTAAAAATTGCAACTCGCATTCAACACCAATTTTGTTTTTGTTTAAGTTCTTATCTATGAAAGTTTTTCAGTACACAGATGACATCCTTTTATTTTTTGTACAGAAATTTCTGTATACTGTTGAACAAGTATGAGTGACATTCGCAGACAGAGACATCATCTTAGGAAAATTTGAAATGAACTTGTTGCTTGTATAGATTATTACGTTGAATACAGTGCAGAGAGAATGCTGCAGCTCTAGCAGGTCTGCGGCAGTGTAGTATGATAGCATTTCACAAAATAAAAACTCATTCCAGTTGATCAAATTAAGCAACTATATAAAAAAATAACTTTTAAATAAGCAAATTTTTTTATCTACTTAAAATGCCCCATTTGTAAATAAACATTTTCTTAAGGTTTGTAATAATATTTACAGCAAGATAAAATTGAATACCTTCACACTCTGTATTTTCTAAAATTACTTCCTTTAAATAAATCTAACTGCTCTTAAGTTTTAACTCAAGAATATTTAAATGCTATTACTTGAATAAAAAATTTCCTACAGTAATTAACATATATTAAAAACCTGATTTTATTGTATACTTACAATTATTTTTTACATTATACAAGCATATTCTGAAATAGACTCTTACTTCTTTAATACAAAAAACTAAATTACTTTTTTAACTTAAGTTTAATTCTTAATTTTTTTTTTTGCAAGAAAACCTGTCTACCTTTAATAATAAAATTTTAACCAAACAAATATAAGCAAACAGAAATCATATGAAGCCACAGACCCCTGCTGTGCCGCATCACATCTGAGGATGTGCATTAAAAAGGTTAGGAAAGTTGCATAAGTAGATATAACTATCATACAAAGAAGGCAGTATGAAGACTCATACTTGTGGGCTGTAGGATCACTCAATTGGCTTCTTTAAAAAGTTCCATCACCTCTGCTCGCCATCAATCATTCTTTCAGAGATCACATATAAAAAACTATTAGTATTTTTTTCTCCAAAAAACACATTCAAGTGGAAATATTGTTATTGCATATTTTACTTTCTGAATGATAAGTTAAATGCCCAGTGCACTTTCGTACACTTAAATGTATCCTGTTGCTAAGTGTGTAGTTCAGAAATTTAGGGAAAGAGGGAGAATTTGTGCAGCAGGGGATTTGGTTAAGGTTATTGGTTTGAATCAACCAAAGCAGTCAGCCAGAAACAACCATTTGTTTCAACAGAAAAAAGTATTTCCTTTGAAGCTTTAAAAGTAATACAAAATTGTGAACAGAATGATGAAAATTTATATTAATAAATCCATAGTCTATAAATAAAAGCAAATGGGTGGAGACTAAAAAATTATGATTTTTATACGCAAAAATTAAGTTAAAGAGCTACGTTTTTTTTTGTGCATAAATAAACATTTAGTTTCAGAAATTTTTAAGAATTTTAATTTCTCTCAAAAATGTATTTCAACTATTAATAAAAGTTAACAAGAAAAATTGTTTCATGTAACTTGATTTTTTTAAAGGAGGCTATATTACACCAAGTCAAAGAAAGATACACAATAATGGATGACAAAAAGAATATCTTGTACTTATTTAATCTATATCTTTGGTATCATAAATCTTGAGAAAACAATGTCCTTCCTAAAAAATTCCCAAACTTTAAGTGTATTTGATCTTTTTCCTTATCATTGTTAATTTTTCCTTCCATCTCAGTTGTATTTAAAAAAATTAATAATAACTTATTGATCTGTGATAAAATTATCTATAAGCATATTCAATAAACAAGTCAATCAAACAAAAAAGATTTTTTTTTAAAAAAAAATTTACTAGACTAAATAATTTAGGGTGAGGGGTTAACTTTCTTAAAGAAATTTTAAACGAAGACTGCTTCAACTGTTATTGGTCCCTGCTGCAAATAAATGGTATGGTAACAGTTTGGTTAACATGCAATGCCAAAACTTGCATGAAACAGTAACTCTTCTTTAAAAATCCATAACTTGCTTGAAAATGCTACATGAAAATGAACAAATGTTTTTTATCGACAAAACAAAAAGAATATTAACTAACAAATATTACAATACAAAAAAAAAAAAAAAAAAAACACTTTTAAGAAAACAAAAATCTTATAGAAATTACACAATTCATAGGAAATTTGAAAAATTATTAATTACATGTAAATGCATACAAAAACTTTTTTTCCTTTATATTAAAACCTTTAAGATAAAACTTTTTTCTAAGTAAAACACTTTACATCTAAAATAAATGACAACAGAGAATAAAAAACTCTCACAGATTTGTGTTTAAATTTATAAAACGGCATAAGAATTTGTGTATACATTTTAAAAACCATTTTAATGAAAACTGTGCTATACAAAATAGTTATCCAGTTAAATTTTAAATTATTTTTAGGGGAAAAAAAGTTTTTTTCTGAAATATTAGAAAATTGCTATTTAATATTTCCTTAATTTTTTTAATAATTACACTTGATGATAAAAATATTTTTATTTAAAATAAAGTGGACAACAAATCTACAAATGTTTTTTGCACAACTAAAACTATTCTTTTTGTTATATTATTTCACACAATTTATAATTAAATCTGTATAGCACAGTATTTAGAATCAGCAAGTAAAAGGAGTTATAATTTCAAGTAAAATTTGCAACATATTTCACAGTACACATTTTAAGTTGTAGCTGTGTGAAAAACAATTTCCTTTTGACACATATACTTTTAAAAAAAACCCTCAATCAGAGCGAAAATAAGTATATCAAGAAAAGTAAATATATTTTTTTTTTACATTAAGTGAATAATAACAACATAATAAATATACAAATCATCAAACACATAAGAATCATAGATAAAAATTTTAATTTTTTACAAAATGATTTAAGACTAGTTATACTTTTCAAAATACACCTTTTTTGATTAAAATACACTTAAAAAACAATTATAAAAATTAACAAATCATGTTTAATATAACTCATTATTGCACATGAATTTTGCAGCAAACAAATGTAAATTCAAATTTGAAGAATTTTTAGAGGACTATTAAATTTTATTACAGTGTTAATGCAATATATGAAATTTTTTATTTAAAGTTTTTTAATTCCAAAAAAGAATTTTATAGCTACAAACATTTTTAACATAACTTCTATATAAAAAAAAAAGAAAAATGCATGAAAATTTTTTTTTACACAGCCACATTTCAATTATATAGCATCTAAATAATAATTAAAATAAAACATGACTGAAACTCAGAATGAAAACTTATATAGTTATAGTTTTCACATAAAGAAAATAAAATATCAACTGTACATAGAAAAAAAAAACAATAAACACACAACATTCACTTCAGGTGAAAAAAAAAAATCTTTTCAAGTCATCAACCTCGAAGAATAATTATCTGAAAGTTCAACAAGCGAAAGAAAAAATTTTCCCGATTTCTTATCCGGATGAGGTTTTTTCCATAGAAGTGATGGCACGTCTGAGTGACTGCTTGCTCCAGCGATTGACTAGTGTCTGCAAGTCACTGTTTGTTGCAAGAAAATAAATCTGTTTATCACAGAAGGATCGTTCAAGTCGAATGGGTAGAAGACGACACTCTTGGAAAAGGAAAAGAAAACAAACAATTTGTTTAGATAATTATAAATCCTGGTCACAGTACGCTGTTCATGAACGGAGTGGGCAGAGGTATGTGGTAGTACTTGCAGAGTGGCCGACTGCACTTTCCCTTCACAGCATCACGACAGACTGTTACTTTCCCGTCCAGTACCTCTACATAATCTGAAGGGCAGGGAGAAAAATTTTTTTACAAATTTCTCTCTTTTTTTTATAATAACCACATAATTCCGTAACAATTGTTTCTAAATTTCCTGAATATTTTACTGTTTGATCACAATATACCACTTTTTTAATCATCTTTGCACTTAAATTATACAAAGTAATACTCATGATTAAACATAATTTTTAATAACAATCTAATAAAAAGACAGACCTGATCTATGCTAAATGCAACATCAGAGTCAAACAATCAAATTTCTTATAATTACTTCAAATTTTTTTCTTTCTAAAGATATTCTGATTTATTTCTATTGCAATTAATATACTAATATACCATTATACAATAACAATTTTAAAGTAAATTACATATAATTAATGGTAATTAATATGAGAATAGTACAAGACTCTTATACAAAAAAATTCAGAAAATTCAGTTGATAAATTTAAAAAATAAAATTTTTTTAAAAAAAGTTTTCAACTACTTAGATATGATGTCTATACTCTAAAGAGCAAATATCAACTAAGAAATTATATAGAAAGGAAATTACATTTTAGTTTCTGCTTAAAAAAATTCACATATCAAGAAAATCAATGATATTGAAATTTCTTTTAGCAACAAAAAATACAGAAACTAAAGTTACTCCATTGTAACTACTTATCAATACATGCAAATATTTATACTATATTCAGAAGGGCAGCTTTCCTTTCCCCCTTTAAACTGATACAAATAAATAAAAAAGCAATACTACATTACAAGAAAACACGATAAAGTTACCAGTTAATTATTATTTCATAAAAAATTAATCTAAAAATAAAAACAGAAAATATTAGTTCTATATTAGTCTTCATAATGCATTTTATCTAAAATACAAAAAACAATAATATCAAACAAGAAAATGTAAAACTCATTTATTGTAAAATGTATACCTTCTAAAAGGTGAACATAGCGACACTGTGGCCTTTTACAAAGCCCAGATTTAAAATCTCGGCACAGAGGCAGGGTGTCCAGCAACTGGAATTCACATAAAAAATAAATCAGCCTACATCAGACAATGTGGATGTCAATCAATAAAAAAATATACTTACCAATTTCATTCTATAAAACATTAAACTTTAAATTAATCCCACAAAGGAAAAATTTTAATGTTCCAATTATAAGTATTAGTGAAGAGTTAGCTAAAGAAAGATAGATTTTTGGAAAATAGTCAATTAAAAGCAAAGAATTAAAGAAGTGAAAAAAGAGCAACTAGAGATAGCTAGAGGTTCTACCTGGCACAAGTGCTTTTAGACAGCGAAACTAAAAAGAGTCAAAGCTACAGAAATAGCCAAGCAGTGAGTAATTAGTGCACTCTTGTACTTCAATGTCTATGAAACCTCACAGACATTAGTTAATTTCATTCGAAAACTGCTGTGAAATATTTGGTGAACCGAATTTTTTAAAATCATTTTACTTAAAATTTCTATTTATTCTGACTAAACATTTAAAATTGAATTTCAACAAAAAATGAATATTATAAAAATAATTTTAAAGTTGACATAATTAATGCTAATATTCCAATCAAATTCTTTGACTGACAAAAAAAAGTAAAAAATAAGTAAGAAATGCAAATGTTCAGAATATGAACATGCATAAATGTAGAACAAGATTAAGAGAACTTTATAATAAAAAAGATTAAATACATTAAGTAAATCATGAAATTTATATCTGACTCAATATTTTGCAAAATTTTTTAAAAAAAAAAAATGGAACTTGACAAATATGTTGAATGTATACTTTTTCTCTTTATAAAAGTATCTTTAATGTAACTAATAGTATGCATGTGTTTTATTTCAAATATTAGAATATTTAATATAAATTGTTTTAAATATTATAATCCAAACTGATAAATTGGTAAAAAACTAAAAATTACTTATAATAAAAATTCTCAGGTAGAAAAAAAAAGTTCTTTTTATCTCAAATTAAATTTAGATGATAGGTGCAATAGAATAAAAGGATTAAATCAAAATTAAAAAAATATTCAAGGACTATATAAGCTGAAAATACCAGCAACTTTAAAAATTTTCCTCCATTAAAGAAAACTTAATTTTTATAATTACCTTTTTTCTTCAAAAGCAACTTATTCCAGGTTCTTTCTAAATAATGATTTTTTTAAACAGAATCAATAAAGATTGATTACTTCTAAAATAACCACATACCAAAAATATATAATTATAGGCGCTTTTTAAAATTAGATCTCAAATGATGGAAAAGTGCAAAAAACTGAATTTGATTTCAACACTGATGTAGAGGATTCAACACAAGGTTCATCAACATTAATGTACATCATTCCCTTTGCATCTCTTATCACAATGTACCAAATCAGAATAAAGAGAGTGGATTGTAATCTCTTAATTAAATTCCATTTTTTTTTTTAAGTCATGACAGCATCATTGAGGCAATGGGAAATAACATAGTGCAAGAGTTGATACTTGTCCTCTTTAGGATCTACTAGTGCAGGGGAGGGCAAATAGAAGCCCACATTTTTTTTCCCGTGACCCACCAAGACAGTCAAAAAGGAAAGAAAAAAAAAATCGCTTTTAACCAAGATTTCTTTTATGTGTGCAATCAAAGATTCGTCTTGTATTTTTCACTGCTATGAAAATAGAACTTCCTTATTAGGAAAATGAAGTAACTGAAAGTGTTTCTACAAAGATAATCTGCAGTTTTAAGGAAGAAGTCAAAGGAAAATTTCAAGATTGTAAAAAAAACTGAGAATAAATTCAATTTGCTCTGTTATCCCATTGCTGCATATAGTGATACAGCACCTGAGGAGCTACAGCTTGAAGTTATTGACTTGTAGTCAAATCACAGTGTGAAAGAAATTTGTTAATATATATTTTAATCATCACATATTTGTGAGCAAAGTTTTTTTTTGCATGAAGATCAACAAGAGTAATGTACAGATGCAAACACAACAAGATGACATTAACTTACAGGCTGTCATGAAAATTTAAATGAGCTATCTTGCTCCTGATTAAATAATAATAATAAAAAAACTGTAGAAAAGTATGGTAGGTAAATTTGTTTCATTAAACTGATTCTAAAATTAAATGAACACGCAGCTATATATAATTTGCAATTAGCACAATAAATAAATAGAATAAAATTGCCACAATATTATTTAACCTATAATTATAATTTTTTTTATAACAAATGCAATTATTTTTAAAAGGTGCTAAGTTCTGGTATTCTCTGCTGAAAGAATGTGGCCCATGACCAAAGAAGTTGCCTACCCCTGTAATACTGAATTATTTCCTGTCCATTCTGCCCATACATTCTGTAAAACCTTCTTGAGATGGAAGTTCCAACTTCAACACTGATCAACCCATTCATAAAGCTGGCATAAATCATCAATGATGTATGTTTTAGCATATATTCACTTCTCATCTTCTGCTACAATTTATTTCAAGGATTGTTTATTCTTGTATTGTGACAACAAGGAAATATAGGTACGATAAAGAACCCAAGGTAGAACTCAAATGATCGAAATTTCTGAGGAACTGCTAAGCTTTCCCCCTTCTAGCAAATTTATACATAACCTAATAAATGCTGGGTTCAATTAGTTCAAGTAAAATTAAATTTGGATTGTTTTTATGGTATAATCAAATTACTATTCTCCAAAAAGTGGTGGCCATCCACATCTTGCCCGACCCAGATATAACTTTTCTCTTCACTGAATTGTTGACCATTGGAATTGATCAAAATAAGATCAGAGAATATATTAAATCATTTTCAAACTAAAAAAAAACTCTTCACAAGAACATATTATGACAGGAGTGGGAAACTAACAGCTCGCAAATGTTTATTTTGTGTCCCGCAAAGTCTGAAAACTCAATTTTCTGAAGAAAACTCCCGCAAAGTCAGAAAGAAAATTTTCTCTATATTTGAGTCAACATATACTAGAATACAAAGTTGTTTTTCATGAAGATCAAGTTGGCTGACATAACTTGCAGGGAATGATAAGAATTTAATAAATAATTTTCCTTCTAATTTCAAAAAAATTGTAGCTAAGTGTGATAGGGTATGTTTGTCCCATTAAAGTGATTTTAAAATTAAACATTCTTGTAGCCATAGATGATATGAAACTAGCACAATAAATAAATTGAATAAAGTTGCCACACTATTTTATTTTTATTGAATTACAATCAATAAAACAGTGTTATTTTTATAATCCAATGTATACCTTTTCTGAAATGCAAAATTAAATAATGAATGCAATCATTTTAAAAAGGTGCAGCCCTCCAGTATGCTCCACTTCCACAATGTGGCCCAAAAGCCAAAAAATAGTTGCCCTCCCCTGTATTATGAAATACTGTCAATCACTACCTTAATCAAAATAAATAAATTTCTCCCCAAAGTATTAAAAAAATTGAAAGTTTAGTTGGAACTAAGAAAGTAAATTTAAGAAAATGGTCATCCATGTAAGTTTGACTTCAATGTTATCACAATTTTAATGATTAGTTTATTTAAACCCTGATGCTATTAAAATAATACTTAGTTCAGATTAAAAATTTGGTGCATTTTATAAAAAAGATTACTTTATAGAGGGAAAAAAGCATCACAGAAATAATGATTCTAAGGTATAACTTCAACCACATTGGTGAATAATTTAAAATAGGAATAAATAAGATTATAAAATGTACAGAGTTTCAAAATGAAAAAAAAAATTGCTTAAGAATCTGGAGATAATTAAGTCACTTTGCTTCCATCAAAAATATTCATGTTTTGTAGTTAATCTACCAATGAATATTATATTTTCATAAAATTTACACAGTTCTTGTTTTTGGAATAATTTTAAAATACTGAACACAAATACAAAGGCATGGAATTCCTTTCAGATATTTTGTAGTTTGTGAAGCAATTATGTAAAATTAAACATTAAAATAGAGAACCTTTAACTTGTGAAGAAAAGTAAAAGAATGACTTTGCTCATACTCATATTTAACAATGCAGAGTTATTTTGGAAAACATTCACAAAAAGTAGTCTTTAACACATTTCACAGAAACATCACCAAAAAATATCACACATTATTAGATGTTGCAAGAAATGTTTCAAAACCTCTACTAACTCAGCATCTGTTGTTTTGAGGGACTGACCAGGTAGAACCTCTCCTGCTTAGAAGAGAGAGAAGTGTTTTGTACCTGACCCTTGTCATCGCAGTAAGCGACGGAGGAAGAGTTAGAGGCGGCGGAGGCTGTGGTGTCAGGTGCAGCGTGCATCACGGGTACTGGGGGTGGGTGAGAGAGGAGAGTGCGAGGGGCAAGCAGAGAGAAAGTGTGTGGCAGGGCAGCATGGAAGAGAACACAAAGAGATCACATACAAGTCAACAAACAAAGGGCACAAACTTCACAGTTTTCCTCAAGCACAGGGTGTCTACTAGAATGTTCAGGAATCATATAATTCCAGGTTATCTTTTGATGCTAGATTGAAAATTAAGGACCTTCACCAACGAACGTATGAAATACTTATCAAACTTGACACTACGAAAATTTGCATGGCAATATAAATTTTTTGTCTTTTTCAATTAACCAAAAGATTATTGGTTATGAAGAATTCTGAAGACAAATATACTGATGAAACTCAAACATTTGGCTTTGTAATATGATTTATGAAGTTCATTAACCTTAATTTTTAGAACAAGCAATGAAAAGATGAAGCCAAATTTATTTTACTTTGAATATTTTGACTTCTGATAAAACAGCATAAGACTCATATTTTTGACCTAAAACCTAATAATAAAGATTCTTAATAAGAAGAAAAGGAAAATTTTTCCGATAAAGATCAACATATATTAAAATAGTAGCATGAGTTGACAAGGAAACTTTTGAAATCAACCAAACAACTTTTTTAAGTTTTTCAGAAACTGGTAGACACCCTGCTTTAATTTAAATACTTATATATAAATGTTAAACAAAAAAATTAGAAAAAATACCAATAAAAATTCTTTAAGTATATTTGATCAATAGTAAAGTAATAAAATATTTCATATATGTCCCTTTTTGATTAGGACCTTCATAACATATAAAACAATCTCGATAATTTTTACTTTATAAACAGTTAAAATTCTCCAAAAAAGAATATATATACATATTATATTTTTGATTTCTCAATTTATTACAATAAAAGATATTTCAAAAATGAAAGTTCCTTTTTTTCCAACTAACAATAACACTATTTTTTTAATTGGTGTAAATCAAGATTGATATGATAAATTAATATAAAGGGGAAAAATTATTAATGAACTTTTAATCTACAAAACTTTCAAAGATTTAAATACAAGAATTAAAAACTAATCAGCTTAAGGTTGTTTAAATAATACAATTAATCAAAAAAGGAATTTATGAACAAAAATAGAATATCAGAAAATTAAATTTTTAAAAAAATAATATAAATATAAGAATTACATACAGAAAAATATGAATTTTATATTTATTAAACTGCTTAAAAGACAGGAAACAGACAGACAAATTCTCCAACATTATAGAACTTCTGATTTAATAGCTATAAGCACAACATGAATGTATACTAATTATTTTCTTCTTTGATAACATGTTATATTGCTTGGAAAAATCATACAAAATATAAACCTTATGGATAACCTTATCATAAAATTCTCCTGAACACTAAACAAATGACATTTTTGAGTATTTAAATGTTATAAAGGAAACTACATTAGTGATTAATTTAATTTGCAGTTTGTCAGTAAAGTACTAAGACTGAATCAGTTTAAAGATATATCGTTAAAATTTGGTCTTCTTTGGCATCAATACAGTGCTGCAAGCATGATTCTCTCACTGCAAAGTCTCCTTCAAAGTCAGTTGCCACAACTTCTTTTAGAGACTGAGATAGTCAATTTGATAAAAGAAACATTTTCGAAACAGAGACTTTTTAGGCTGTTTTTTAGCACAAATAACAGGAAAGAATCCCGAGTTTAAATAAGGGATGAACAGTGGTTGTAGTAAGGTTATAACTACTATCCAGGCCAGGTGGGCAATCTCAATATAGTGAAACGTTGTGGTAGCACTTCAAACGACCACCAATTTTCCATTTGGGCGCGTAAGGACTTCTTATAGAAAAATAATGTTGATGGTTAGTCCCAGAGGTAAAAATTCTATGTGGAACACCCCACACTTAACAAAAAAGAAAATGAACATTGACTTCACTATGGACTTCAACATTCAAGCTTTCCTGAGGTGCAGTGAGTTCAAGGTGTGCTACTCTGAACTTTGACACTTAGTATTAGAGTCATATAAGTAAACAACTCACAAGAAACATCAACTTATCATTCTTTTTGTTCATCTCTCAACACCTAACTCTCACAAACCTGTCACATGTTCAAATTTACAGAAATTATTTAGTGAACTGCTGTTTTGCATATGTTGTCTTCAACAATTAATCTTAAGCTCAACATGATAACTGGAGTCTAGGAGATGTTTTACTTTGGTCACATTTTCATCCAAACCACTGGTCAAAGAATGTCCGGATCACTCTCCATGCCTTCAAAAGTCTCCTGTCCATTTATGAACTTACTGTACCTTGGTAAACCTTAGCACTCAGCAGAGTGTCATTTCTGCAAACCTTCTTAATCAAGGCAAGTGATTATGGAAGTGATTTTGCCAAGTGAAAGTAAAAAGTGATCTCATAGTGTTGCTCCACTAAATGCTCCATTTTTCATGTTTTCTACCATAAAAAAACACAAAAACAGCTTTTGTGACACACATGATCCTCACTGTGTCAGAGCTCATACGGGGAAAGTCACTTAGCTTAAACTACTTATCACAAATCTTGCCACCAGACAGCAAGCTGGTGACAACTGTTAAGTAATGGCCCAGTCTCATTATTTTACGGACATACCCAGTATATAAAGGACTATATTATAATTTAATTAAAAAATTAAAAATGCAACTACATTTCAATTTGCGAGCAGACTAAATATCAGAAAGAAAAAGCTGTTCATGTGTAATACACATAACACAAACTCATACAATATAACTACCACCACCCTTTAATAAATATATCAGACATATTTATATTCTAAAACAGTACAGTGATTTCATTTATAGAATGCAGTAAAAAGAAAAAATGCAAAACATAAAGTACTTATATACACCTAAAATGTTAATGATATAAAGCTTTTAATATAATTTTTTAAAGAATTTGGTTTCAAATACATAAAAATCTCTAACTTACAGGTTACAGGCACAAAAGGCTGTTGGACCTGCATGGCAAGTGCCTGCTGATAGGCTGCACCGGTCGGTTGATAAACAGGAAGGCCACTCTTATCAACAGCAGCTCGTTTTGCATATGGAACTATTCCAGGAAATGTCTGAAGAAGGCAGAATATTTTTTTAAATGTCACATTAAATTTTAGGCAGTTTTATTTTTTTATTAATTTGAAACTTCTCAAATTCCTTTAAAGAGTTACTACTACCTTGGAACAAATTCATTTTATGTAAACATTCAACATTTTAAAATAAGAGTAAAATATTTCTCATATACTCATATGTAATAAAATAAAATTAGAAACTTAAATTTAACTTTACATTATAACTCAAAGATGCTCTCAAATAATAGTAACTAAAAATAAACAGGATTTGTAGTTTTCTCAAAGAGGAAAAAAGCTTTAAGATATTACATCTATTGAAGTTCCTATAAAAAAAATGACAAATAGCCACAAGATCTTGGATATGGGGCTGAAGAGTGGTGTTGAAGTACTCAAGTCTGAAATATTGTATAATATTATTAAGAGAGAATTTACTTTCACTATTTCCCAAGGAACAAAAACTGTAAGATAATAATATTTTGCTTTCAATATTATTTGTTAACATTAACAAAAATTTGCAATTATATCATAATTTGGGCAAATAATGGAATTCTACATACACTGTTCTAACTTCTTGTTATGAAATAACTGTTTAATATGCATAAACTATATTTTTTACATTAAAATTTAACCAATGTGACTACCCATTTAGATTTTTCACAGCTACATAATTTACAAAAATTGTGATTCACATAATCAGTTAATTAATTTAAAAAAAAACATACATCACGTTAGAAGAATTTTTTGCTAATCCTACAAACATGGCAACATAAAAGAATGAGTTAATCGCTTATGTTTTTAAATGAATGGGAACATCTGTTTATGTTTGCAAAAATTGATAATTTAGTTTACATTTTATTTATTCAATTCTTCTACAATTTCATTCTACCTCCATTTTTTAGCTTGAGCAATTTTTCTTCCTTTCCACTGATTCTGATCTCTCCTAATGATCCTTTAATGCATTCTTCGATTTTGATTGAAATTCCCTAACAATTTTTTTATCATTAAATTGATGTTATAATTTAATTAATACACTATTTATAACACTTAGGAATTAAAAGTACTTCTAATGCACTGAAGATTATCAAAATTTATACTTCAAAGGAAAAATAAATTAAAAAACAAGTTACAAAAAAACTTTCTGAAAATAGGGGGAAATATTTTTTAAAAAATCAATATTTCTCATCTACCATTTTGAATGTTTCAATTAATAAAATATCATCAAGAAATTCTATATGTAAATCAGTGGAAAAAGCTGTTAACAAGTATCCTGCATGTAATTTCAAAATAAAATTTTGTAATGACTGTGTGCAGCCTTTTAGAACTATTTTTAATTAGAAATCTCCTGATTATCTATTATACATGAATATTATCTAGCAATTTATAAAACCCATTGTGTTCTATACATTATTTTGATAAATCTAATTATATTTTAAAAATTCCTCTGTGTATGTATAAGACCACTTTAGAGTGAAAGTTACATTTCTCATATCTAAACATGAAGGGGGGGGGGGAATCCCATTTTTGGTATGTGAAATCCATCACTTTTCCTAAAAATCATCAAAAAAGAATTGAAAGTAATTTGCTTAAAATTTACAAAAAGCAGACTTTCTGTAAATGGTTAATATAAAATCTAGTAAAAAGTTTTCAGTTGAATTATAATTGAAGATTCTAATTCATCACAATTTAATTCCTAGTCCAAAAAATATAAAAATATTTATAGGATTTTTTAGTTTATTTCTGTCTTTAATTGTTCTAATTTTGCCTTTTCTTTCATTATAAAAATACCTTCTTAAAAGAGTCATAGTTTTGCTAAATAAGAAATACTGATAGTTATAAAAAAAAGCTTACAAAATATTAACAAAAGGGAAAAAAAAGTTCAAATTTCGATTATTTAAAAAATTTTAGAGTAAAATTCAATAGTTACTCGAAAATTTAAAATTAGGTCACTATTATTAACTTGTATTTTAAAAACATACTAAAAATATTTTATTAAAAAAAACAAATCCACAATCTTCAAGATATTGGCCTTTTCAATTCAAAAGTCATAAACAATCAACAAAAATGCTATTAATATATTTCTGATACTGTGAATTAATTAATCCTTAATTATTTCCAACCAGTTAATTTTCCAACTTTAAGAAATAACACAAAGCATTTCAGACTATATACATAATTGACAAAGCAAATAGACTAAAAATATGTATACAGCATAAATATAAATTACAAGCAAACTCTAACTTGAAATATTAAACCAAATTTGTTCTCTGTAATGAAAAAAGCTATCACAGAGATAAACTTGAATCATCAAAATGAAATACTGCAACAAAATACACTTATAAAAGCTTAGTTTCTAATATAATAAGGTTATCAGGGAGCATTCCATTATCCACCAATTAAGTGCAGTTAATCAATAACAATGCCTAATAACTAAGTTAGCACACTGCAAGGTCAAATTTAGGGTCAAAATAAAATCTGTTGAGATACTTTCAAACAATAAAAGTAAAAATATTTTGATAAGATATATATTTAAGATTAAAAAATTGTCATTGGTTATAATTTTGAGAGAATAATAACTGAAAATATAGCTTAACCATAAGAAAGAGATTAAATCCTTCAGTAATATAACAATTGTTTTAATTTAAAACAATATTGGAAACTTTATTAAAGAGAATGATTAGAAAGAGTTAGGAATCTATTTTTATAGTAACTAGGATTTATGTATCCATTCATTCCATTCTTGTAATAATTAACTTATAATTGTCTTTTAATCTTTTTTCTAACCTTTTTCCTAACAAAATGAAATAAATTACATAATTTCTCTTTCCAGTAAATTAGTGAAAATTTACTTTTTCTTGACAGTTTGTAAGGTTCAACAACAAGAGCTAACTAATTTAATAACTCTTGATTCAACAATCCTCCTTTTTAAGGCCAATTAAAAATAATTCATAATTAAGATCCAAATTGTCTAATAATGATTGTATGAATAAATGTAAATCCCAAAGAGCTGCAATGTTATCATATGGATATTAAAAAAATAATTATTTGTGTTACATTCAGTAATAAAAAAAAACTTTATTTTTTTATTATTAGTTATTATTAATGACAGAAATCAGTTACGAAAAACATGCATCTAGTTGATTTAAGAGATTGAAATTCCATTTAGAAATAAAGAAATGCATAATCAAAAATTCAAAAATTTTTCCCCATTGATTATAGAAGTTTCTGGAATCCCTGCTCTTATATAATTTGTTTCTTTCTAATCTATTCCATTTTCAGAGTAGGATGCCAAGACCAATCTTTTCATCTGGCTAAGCTATATTTAATTAGTGGTTAATACAAAGCTTTAGATATTTCTAGTAACTGTTTGAAAAAAAAAAAGAGCAAACTATCTTAAAAATATTAGCAAACACCAGTTCAAAATCATATTCAGTAACAAAATCATATCATATTGCTTTAAAAATAATATTTGTAGAAAAGTAATGCAAATGCACTCCATGCCAAATTAAAGAGTGAAAGATATTTACAATTTCCTCAAAATTAGAAAATGTGAATTCATATTATGTTAAAATAAAACTATGCACATTTTTAAAAGTTAAATTATCTGCAAATATGACATGTATTCTGCCACTAAATGCATAATAATTTAATATCATTTTATAATCAAAACACATCACAAAACAGCATGATGCAATTAAATTAAAACTATTTCTTAGCAGTGTTAATCAGTTAATTTTAGTACAACAAGCCAGATGAATAAAATAACATACAAACTATTTTAGATTTTATATACAAATGTTAATTTTTCAAAAAGGGATTTTGTGTATGAGGATTTTATTAATATTGTTGGAAGAATTTTCATCTCTCCAAGCAGCCACTTGAATAACTTGTTTCACAACAATGAACATAGCTTATTTCTAATTATAAAAGATTTTATATTAATCCCAACTTATTTCCCTTTATAATTTATTTAAATTTTAAATTAAAGTAAAAATTTTATTATGTATATCTAATTTTTAATTAAGAACAGAAATAATTCACAATGATATCTGATCTAATACCTCTCTTATTTCCTTTAAAAGTACTTAAAAATCTTTCTAAAAATCTTTTATTTTAAAAGGTACAATAGGAAACAAATCCTTGTTAGGGAAAATATTAGCTAGTTTAAATAAAAGAAATATTTTAAATGTACACCATTTTTTACTTATGAGATTAGTTAAAAACTCATTAATTTATATTATTTTATTGAGGTATAACTTAGAATAACAAAACAAAAAAAAAAGGCTGATAATAGGTGTAATAATAAAAAAAAATTAGAAAAACTAATAGTAGCTCATGCAGCATATTTGAAAAATGATTCACCAACACCTGTTAAAATAGCACTGCTTTAATGTCAACCACTAACTAATGATTAAGTCCACTTTATGTGCCAATTTTGCAAGAAATCCATTATGTATTTTTTTGCAAAAGAGAAATTAACCCGAGATAACTCCTCTCAGAATCCTATTTAAGTTTATCTTCAACAACACATATTATGCTTAAAATTATTTATAAGGAAGATTTTAAAGAAATTATGATTTTTATACAAAGAAAATTAATTGGAATGAGAATAAGACTATAGATGTCTCTCCAACCAAAATAATACATTTCCCCTCGATATTATTTCTTAATTTCACCACAAATATAAAAAAAATCTAACAAATAAGGCCCTAATGATTACAAAGAAAAGGCAAAGGACTGCTTGGAGAGTAAACTGCTGGCATATAACTTGGGATAGGTTAATGTTTTAGTGTCGTATTGGCCTTGCAGTGTGCTTTATGGACTAAGAGAGCTTCATGCAAAAGCAGTAAGGGCCAATACCAGAATGAGGTCGTCATCACGAGGACGCTTCTTGCCGATCAAGGTCTCGACCATGTGCGGCTAATTAGTATGCACAGCAGTTCGTGGGCAGGAGTGGGCAGCACGACACAGCAAGCGGCAAGGCGACGAGAGAAACAATAAAAAAAAGAGCAACAATTATAGTTCAGCTCACCATATCTATGCATGCAGTTTGTCAAACATAAGGCCTTGTCCTCTGTAGCCGCTTATGGCCGATGGGTCTCCTATCATATTGCTATTAACTATTCTATTGTATAATGGTTAAAAGTTTTTTTGATTTATCTCGTGCCGAAATGAAAAATCCATTCACAATCCCCTTTTATTTCTAATTTTATGTAATTCAATGCTTTGATATTTGTGCACAACAATTATAAACCTAAAAAAAACACTCAAATCCAAACCAACAAGTGATTAAATTTTTGATAAAGGGCAAACACACTGACATGAGGAATTCCTCACTCTTCATTTTACTAGAATAATCAAATACTGAACAACTTGTGTTTGTACAATTTTTTAACATATTAAAACTTTCCTGAATTTGCTATGCAATATTTAAAAGAATATAACATATAAAAGAAAAAAGTTATAGATAACTATAAAATTTCTAGCACATACAGCCTTAGTTTCTTACAAACTTTTTTTTTTTTAAAAAAGGGGCTATAAAAAATTATTATAAATGATTGTAATGATAAATGATTTAATTTTATTCAGAAGAAGAAAAAGATTGCAAAATCAAAAACTTCAGTAACATTTAAAAAAAAAAAGAAGAAAATATGGCTGTATCATAAAAAATATTAGGAGGTTTTCTGAAACACAACTTATAGTGTTACTTAATGAATTAGCAAAAAATATCATTATGAACAAATTTTCCTTAATTCCATATTACTGAAGTTGTGTTTAAAAGTAGTACAATCAATACAGTCCCACTCTCAACAATGTTATGCCTTATTTTAATTTTTGAAAATTACGGAAAATAAAACTATAAGTATTCAAATTATTAGATCAGATTTTACTTTTAAAACCAATGGTATGTTTTATTTGCCTGGCACAATTAAATTCATTTTCAATTTTTTTAATGAAAAGTGAATGTATTTTGTTATATATATTATTATAAAGCAAAAGCTTTATCTATTTATAACTATCTTTGAGCTAACTATACACAAGAAAGTTATGTCAGATATTTCACATATAACAATTTAAAAAACATGTGTCTATATTTGGATTTTAAAGTTTAACTATTAGGTCAAGACCTAACAAATTTCTTTCAGAACTACATTTATAATATTTTAAAGTAGAAAACAATAATAACAATGATGTTTTCCTCTGTTCGAATATTACACTGTATGAAATGTTTCAATTATAGAAAATGTCTTCCCTCAACTGGCATCAGTATTCATAAAACAGAATTATTCATTCATTCAATTTACATACAATACTAATCAAATAAATAGAAATCGGTGGTTTCATTGATTTTTCTGCATGTTCCTATATTATATGTTACCAAAAATTTATCTCTCATCAGATTCTTCTATCTGTTTGGCAATTATTATTAAAGAATATAACAAGAAAATTATAATTTTAATAAATATTATTGAAATTTTCCATAAAACACTCACATTTAAGCCTTCCTGAACAGATTATTACAGGAAATAGCAATTACATATATTACCAGAATACATTCAATACAGCATAAAATGAAAAATTTGCTCATTAAGTCTCTAAAATAGCACTAATATATTTCCTTAGAATCAACCAAAACTGAACTTTCAACTACTACACACAATTTCTTTTTGTGCACAAAAACCAAACATTAAATTTCATTAAGAACAAAAAATATGTAGTAAAAAATTTTTTGAGTCAGTTATATCTAGGTAAGCAATGGAAGAAATGGTTAAGCCTCATTTTAAATAAAAGGAAATATGCCCAAATCCCAGCGAGTACTCCAAATGAGTAACATTAAAGAGCAGGCTTCTCTGTATTAAAAAATGTTATTTCTAAAGTTTTAGTGGAGAGAGAAAATAAAAAAAGCTTCTTTTTTAATACTAAAAAACTATAAAAAGGTGAGGGACATGCAGCACAGAGGACATGTCCAAACATGTAAATTATATACAGATCCCAACACTTCATGCAGTGCACTAGCATAACAAGCTAACAACAAAATAAATATTTACAATGACATGGCTGAAAGGTTTATTTTAAAAAATCACTTAAAGAACACACAGAAGAAAGGGATTTCATTTATATAATGATCAAGACAATTTTAGGCATGCTTATAAAAAAGGGTAGGAAAAAGAAAACAAAATAATGATTTATTTTTAATAGGCACACATTGGAATCAGAGATTAAAAATAAGTATATGAAAAATACAATGCTACACAAATTTCTAAATAAAAAATTTAAAACATTCAAATTTCAAAATAAGTGTAATAAAGCAAAATCTATATTTAGAACTCTAACACTGTGCTTCACATAACAATCATCATTAATAAATATACACATGTTATATACAATAAAAGAAATAAACTCTCCAATACAAATTTTTACCCAACCTATAATTTTAAAAGAGTAGGGTTTCAAAATATACATTTTTTAAGATGTAAACAAAATAATAATCCACGATCTTTTAAAGAAATAAACTAATATATTAGTATTTCATTTTACAAATTCTTAATTCATGCAAACTAAAAACAACAATTTTCAAACACACAGAATAACATTCATAAGTAAATTTTCCTTTCAGCCATGCTTGATGAAATGAATACAAAAACTACAAACTGATGAATAACATTTTAATTTACATACATGATAAAATACATGTATGTTAAATAAAAAATATCTCTGAAATATTCATTTATTTTCCTGAATATTATTTCTGAATTACTTCTCATGTCTTGTTTTTGTATTCATAAGTATTATAAGTATAAAACTAATTAAGAATTCAAAATTATCCTTTCTTATATCTTTCTATATTTGTATTCCAGATCTGAATTGATTCTGAAATGATTTTGTAATTCTTTTGAATCAAATATATGATATAAGAAAAGTACTAAAAACATTTCATATGCTAACAAAACACATTGCAGTCACACATCAATGAAATGTAGCATTGATAAATCTGAGCATGCAATTTTTTAAATTTTTCTCTTTAAATATTATAAACCTTTTAAATCTATTTAATATAATTCAGAAAATCAAATCTCTATAAAAATTATGAAAAAAAAAATTACAAAATATCAGACCTATTCCACTCACAACCAAATTCTGTTTTAACTAATAGGATGTACATGGAAATTATATTTTTAACAGTACTTTCATTCAAACAGATTATAAAACATACATAAAATCTAAAAGTTCAATCCAAGTTCGCTTAATTATTGCATATAGTGCAGAAAATACATAAGTCTGAAATTATATAATGAATAAATAAATATATTTACCAAGTCATGATTATTTAACAAACTTAGAATGTTACATTGAATATTCTGCAATGTGCTTTGTTTAAAAATACTGAAGTCTCTGGAATGCTATTAATAAAAATGTAGATTGAAAGCTACTAAACATAGAAGATAAATGTTTATATGTACTCTTATATAATATAATTTATATATACAGTCCAAAAAGTTTTTTTAAAAAAAAAAATCAGTTATATATTTTTTTCCTGAAAATAATTTATATTAATAAGTAGTATAAACATTCTGAGCTGAAAATAGCAGTGTATATATTCTAGCATGTAAGAAAATTAAAAAGGAAAGATTTAATTTTTTTTTCAAGGTAAGATTGCAGAAAATTTAGTCATTTAGTGCAATGCCATCTAATTTTCAAATAATACACAAATGTTGTGAAGTTTTAAAAAATGTAAATTCTTGCAACTAATTTC
The DNA here is from genome assembly GCA_019973975.1 of Trichonephila clavata. Lineage (NCBI taxonomy): Eukaryota > Metazoa > Arthropoda > Arachnida > Araneae > Nephilidae > Trichonephila > Trichonephila clavata. The sequence goes on along the minus strand of BMAO01018124.1, from coordinate 81,753 downwards.
TAAAAATATTTAGATTTTTATGAATAAAATTAACAAACTAATAAATTTTGAATGTCATACATTCTACTTCTAAAATAGAAAATTAAAATTTCAACTTAAATATAAGCTTGTTTACTTGAAGGTTAAATTTTTTCTGCATAATTTTTGTAATTTTCAAATTTGTAAAAAAAAAAAAAAAAAAACATTTTTAAAACATACAATGCTTTTTAAATTTCTTTCTCTTCTAAACCATTAAATACATCTAAAATCCATCCAATTAAAATTTTAAAAACAATTGAGAAAATGCTAAAAAATATTCAGAACAGCAGCTAAAAAAAAACAAACATTGTATCAAGTTTAAAAAGAAGCACCAGTGTTAAATTAACTCTTGAAATTTTGTAACAAATTAAGAGTTCTAATTATTTAAAAAGAAAACTAATTATTAAGTAAAATTACCAGCAATAAAAATCTGTTTATTCTTTTGAAAATCCATATGATAAATAATAATAACTTGAACAAATAAAGTTTCAAAAATTTAAAAACTATATTTATCTTTTTTTTCTGTTTCAGGTTAAGAAAATAAGAGTTTTCTACTGCTCAATGGTTTATTTTAATCTAATGCAAATCTAAATATAGAATTATTAATGCTTGTTAAAAAATTAATTGGTAACAGAAAATTAAGTATATTTAAAACATTAATCAAAAACAGCAAATTAAAATAATAATACAAGATAAAAAATGCATTCATGATTTGTTTACTAGAATGTAGCAATTATTTCTCATAAAGTAAAAAAAAACTATTGTAAATTTTTGTACGGAAGTTGCAGACTATTTGCAAATGATATAAATTAGGTAATAACTATTCCACTAATAACTATCAGCAATGATTGGAATGTAAAATAGATTGATGTAATATTGGCAAGATTATCTTTATCAATAAATACACAAAAAGAATTTACGGAAATGCATGTAGTTTTTAAAAAAGTGGAAACTAAAATTAAATCTATTTATTGCTTTTGAATTTTTATTTAAATAACGGAATTAAAAGCAATATTTAATGAAATATAGCAAATGAAGCACTCATTTATATGTGCACAGATACAAAAAATAATAGAAACAATTTTTAGAAGAAAATTATTGGTACAATATGGTTCAATCAAATACACATACTCTGAAATCATTTAATGAATGTGATAAAGAATCGAGTGATGATTACAATCCAAAAATGTTTACAATTAATCTTTAGTTTTCATTAATTAGATTTCAAGGTTAATAACATGAAAACATCTTGCTGGAAAGGGGGAAAAACTTTGTGTGTCATCATAAACTACATTTAATCTAAACACTGTAAGGTTTTCATATGCTGTATCATTAATTTATATATAAAAAAATTATATGCTTTAAAAAATGCAAAGGAATTTATAATACATCTAATCAATAACTTTCTTTAACTAAGTTGTCTTCATTTAATGTGAAGACATAAAAAACTTTTGTTTAAATGTTCTTATAGTGCAAGTAAGAAAAAAAAAATTTAGAAATTCTGTATATATAATTATTGCCTTATACCAGAAGATTAATGATACATAAAAAATTTATGAATTTGTGATGTTCAATTGCCCTTTAAAATATTTAAAATAGCGAATTGAGTGTGTTTAAATAAATTTTTTAACTACATGCATGAAAATACATTTGCTCTGAAAATTACAAAAAATATTTTTATAATATAACTTTATAATAATTAATATTTTACAAACTACATTTAATACAAATCCATTAGTTAAAAACAGGGAAATGGCTTCTTACTTATACGTCTTTGTATATAACAGAAAAAATATTTCAATAAGAGGAAAAAACAAATTTAACACTAAGCATGCTGAAAAATAATTTAACCAGGCAAAACCAATGTTAACATCGGGTAGGGATGACATTTAAAAAACAATAGAAACAATTTTATATAATCAGTGTTTTAATACTAATGCATTCCAGAGACAACACCACCCAAAGCCCCTGTTAAGCAGTGCAATCACAAAGCAAAAAGACTCGAGCAGAGAGAGGGGAAGAAAAAGCCTACCACTGCGGCTGCACCGGCTCGCGTCTGAGCAGCTTTCAGCTGCGCCTGCAAGTGGGCTGGCGGATGGAAATAGCGGCACTGGTCTCGCGTGCAGCGCCCCTTCACAAAGTCCATGCACACTGTAACAGTGCCCTCACCGCTGTCCACAGTCACATGCTCAGGGGGGTGGGCGAAGCGGCACTCGGTCTCGGATCGCTTGCAGTTGCCTCGCTGGAATTCACGGCACACCTGCGGGGAAGAGCAAAAGCAGAACGGCCACCGTTACGGACAAGGGCTTGTGCTGAGGCAACAGAGCATTCAACAATGAGAGAGGCCATGCACAAAGAGAAGGTTTTTGTTTATGCACTGTTTTTTTTATACAAAGGACAAGAGAGCAAAGGTGCATGTGTGTGTCAGTTTAAAAGCTTATTCTTTATAACACAGCCCCGAATGACATTGATAATGTATTCTATATTCATGCAGCCAGACCTCAATAGCATGTCACTTTATTCATTACAGTATAATTTTACACCAGTAATTTTTATTAATACTAATGTATCAGATATCTGCAAAACTCCAGAGTGACTTCCTACAATTGATATAGCGTATGCATGCAAGAGCAAGCCACTTTTTGATATTATATTTTGCCAATAAAGAAAAAATGAGGATCTGATGTACATAACAAAAAATAAACAATGGCTTATAACATATTCGCTTAGTATTCTATCAACCAAATTCAAATAAAAACTCACTAACATGAAGCAAACCTTGCTTAAATCAATAAATTGTTACAAATAAATAAAATTATTTTAAGCTCTTTTTCTTCATTTAATGTTTATTTTAGGTAAAAGTTGACTGATAAAACTGACAATTGAAATAAATCTATATGTTTTCAACTATCACTAACATCACAAAAGCATAAAAAGATAAAAATGTTGAAATCATACATATAATTAACTCTGGAGTTAATGCAACAAAAAGTGACACATGATCAAGGGATGACTGCATTTATGAACACACATAACTTAAAAGGATAGAAAACAAAGGGAAAAAATAAATTTTGCATATTAGGCAGTTAACTCATTTTAAAAACTAATAACAAAAAAATGTAAGATAATTGTGAAATTAAATTTCAAGACTATGTGTGCGAATTTGAAGATTTTTAAATATATCTCAATATTTCCATTTAAAACTTAAATTTTTTTAAATAAATTTAAATACAAGAAGATCCTTTAAATGATCATGAATATTCTCCATTTTACAATTAGTTTCTCTTAGCTGTGATCAGAAATTATTTTTTCTAAATTTTAAATTTGTCCACAATTCCTCTTAAATATAATACTGAATGAGAACAATCAATGATAATAATTTTTTTCCCCTTAAGGATTACATTAAATTAAGACAAGATAATTATGAGGTAAAAACAATTTAAAATTATATAAAGATCTTAGTTTATTGCTTTTAGTAATATAAAAAATGTAAGTTAACTTTAAATTATCGTTAAGGATTATTTGCATGTGTATGAATTTGAAATTTTTTAAATGTACCTCAATATCTCCATTTAAAACCTGAATATTGAATGATTCATTTCATTCATTTAAAAATTTCCTTGTTTATTCATTATTTATTTTGCTATTATCTTATAATACATTAGATATTTACGTAAACTCATTTTTAAAAATCAAGACCTGACTAATTTTTCTGCACCTTACCATCAAATGTGTGTGTGTGTGCATTGAATTTCATTCTTCTTTAATATAACTTTTTTTACATTGTTTGAATAATGTAAAAAAAATATTCACTATCACTTACATTTTGAACTACAATACAATAATTATTATTACGGAATTTTTGGACAAAACAATAAATCTCACACTGGGATATAAAATACCAAGAAAGAGGAAAAACAGAAGTTTAAATGAGTATATGTATAAATAATTACTTGTGCTAGTGCATAGCATGTTAATATAAGAAAACATAATAATAAATACAAAGAATTCTTAAACACTTTGACTGGAAAATCTGCAAGTAACATACATTCAATGAAGTACAAATATTTAAAATTAGAAGAATATATTTCAATGATTAACTCATTGCTTTCAATCTAATGAAAAGTATGTTATTGCCCACAAACTTAAGTGTCATGTTAACAATTTATCTGTGAATATCAATTATGATCTTCTCTATTACATATAACTAACACTTTAGTTTTAAACTTCACATACAAAAATATTTATTCTTATTCATAACATTAATTAGTTTTTAACACTTATTTGATGTTCATTTCCCCAATTTTTTCAAAAAGGGTTTTAAAACTTTATCAAACTTCCAAAAGAGAATGGAAACTTAAAGACAGAACTGCAACTATGTGACATTTGAGCTGCAGTTTAAAAATATTTATTATGAAGAATTGCTAGAAATTTAACAAAATTTGATTTTTTTTTACTATATGCCATTTATTATAAAACAGAAATTAATGTTAATTTAATATCACTTGATAAAAAAAATCTTTCGATGGTAACTGGGAAAAACAATAATATAACATTAAAAATAAATCTAGAAATTTAGCTGATTTCAGAGTATTTAATATTTGGTTAGAAAAGAAGCCTTCATAATAAATGTAAAAAATAATTATCTTTGAAGAAGCAGATATATTTTGAAGCAAAAAACACATAACTGGATACTGCTATTGAATATTTTTAATCCTTACCCCATCTAAAATTAACTACACCCACCTCCTTTATCCTAAATCATTTTCTAATGTCTCAAAAATTTCAAATATAATAATATTCTCAAGTGTTAAAATATACCTTCTGTAAATAAATTATCTAACATATACCACAAAAGGAAGCTTAAGCCATGGGCGCAATTAAACAATTCAAACAAAAGCATCTCTATATATTACAACAGTGCAACATTGAGAATATAGTTTAATACTTAACCCAGCAATTCTTGCACAGGGTGTGCCATACCCACTGTCTAACTTTTTTCAACGCTCCTTCTCAACTTTTTTTGGAAAATGGATAGTTTCTTGTGTAGCTGACTTTAAGGTAATATCCTTTGAGGGGTTTTAGCTTGTAGGTGAATCTTAAGTATATACTTTTGGACATTGCCTCTTCGAGTATGTCATACCCTGCATGTGAATCACCGTTACAGTTCTGAATGCATGAGCACATTTTAAATCTTCCTTATGCTATGGCAAATTATTGTAGTTATGATGAAGAAATGATATTTAAGTAATTTAACAGATACAGTATTAAATAGATATAGTACAACAGTATTTTCAGATGAAGAAATTCTCTTCGCAGTTATGATGAGGAAAAATCAAATGATGAAGAGTATAACAGCAAGTATGATTCCTCCACTGAAATCGATTCAGATTTAGAAAAGGGAGACACTGTTGAAAATAAATGTTTTATAAATAGAGACACAAAAACATTTGAGAAAGGAGAACAGGTTACATTTAAAAGAAAGGAAACATTTTAAAGGAGATAACTGGTATACATCTTATCCACTTTCAGATGAACTTTTGAAGAAAAAAAAAATATAATACTGGAACAAAATAAAAGAAATTCCAAAAATTTTCAATTTGAAGAATAGAGAAGTTTATTCCTATACGTTTAATTTGAAAAAGATACAGATTGAAAAAAAAAATAATTAAGATCCAATGAAAACATTGCACTTACTCACAACGAGATTAAAAGAGTGTATAAACAATGCACTGAATGCCCTTATAAAAAGAACAGAATAACTAAATTTACGTGTGAAAAATGCGAAAAACATGTTGTATTTCCTACATTTCTTCCTTTTTAACCTTTGTATACAAATGTTATGGTAAAAACACAATGTTAACACCCTTGAGTATGACACACCCTTCGCGAGAATTTTAGGTCGTTTTTTTTCAAGCGAGTGATGCCGGGTTAATGAAAAAACATCTCAACCTAACACATACATATAGTCACACATGTTTGATACAAAAATGCATATTGATCTCCAGTGCCTGAATTTAAATCTATTTGTGCTTGGGGAGTATGATTTCTTTTTGTGGAAAGCTGTATCATTTATAAAAAAAATATGATTTAATGATTTTCAGTTTTTTAAAACTATATCTTTAAATGATTCTTTTACAGACACTATAGTAAAAAACATAAAAATGTTATTTTTATTTCCCAGTTACCAAGGATTCATAACTAAAATAGAAAAGGCAGCTTTCAATAAATCCTATTGAACAGATATACTACCAAAATGACACTAAATTTTTAAAAGTTTCCATCCAACCTCTAGTCTGTCAGTTCTTTGTAACTTTTGGGCAGCAGTCATCAATGGCGAAGGAACTAGACTGAGAGGCGAAGCAAGAGCATCAGCTGGTAAAAGGCCAGTCATCATAGGAGTATGGCCTAGGTAGGGGCTGAATGTAGACGCTGCAGCCATGGCAGGCAAATACGGTGAGGTCGTAGCCTGAAAGGGCATTGAACAGTGAGAGGCAGTTTCCAAGCTACATAAAGGCTCCTATTAAGAGATATTTAAAGCAATGCTATTTATCTTAATTCAAACATCAGCAGAGCACAGCATTAATAATTCATTTTATTTGGTACATAAAATTTTTACAAGAAAAATTTCCTAACAAGCTAGAAAAAAATATTAAACATTGAAAAAAAAAATATGGAGTATGGCAATTTTATTCAGAGATAATACAATAACACTTATTTTTTATGTCATATATAACTGTTATATTTTTTATAATTAAATAAGAAATGAATCATTCATTAAGAAGGTACAAAATAACTGCTTTCACTAAAAAATTCTATAGTACATGATCAAATGAAAAACAAAAATTAATTAAACAATGGAGTTATAAAGAAATGATAGGATGTTAAAAAGATGTTTTGGTCACAAGTAGACACATTTTATTTGAATAAAACCTACTGATTCAAAATAGATAACTATGACATTAAAAATTTTGAAAATTAAATTTCTTCTATTCTTTTATTATGCAAAAAAAAAAAAAAATAAAATAAAAAAAAAAATTACATTTTGCACTTAAGAAAACATGCATTCAAAAAATTTAAGCCCAAAATGCATGACCTATTATTTTTTATTTTCAAGTCAACAATCGCTTAATTTTTCAAACATGGACAATTTTATAGCATAATTTAATATTTTGAATTAATTCCTGATAAAAATCAAATACTACATTATAAATACATAATAAGCAAAATGCTTTTTTCCCATACATAACTTTTGTGAAAACTTTCCTGACTAATGCATAATTTATTTACTATATGAACTGTGAAAGACATATGTACACATATGCACATTAAAAAATAACTACCAATGCTGCAGAACAACACCAACTAATTATTTACAATAAAAATTTAAACTTGAAAATAAAACTGTCAAGAATTTAAATTGATTTTTGAATCATGTAATACAATGATTTTGATCATTTTTTTATAAAAAAAAAAAGAAAAGAAATTTAAAACAAACATTGAAATAATTTTAAGTATAAATATATAATTTGTTTTAAATATATTCCATACTTTTCATAATTTAGTCAAAGGTTATTTGAATTTTAAGGTATGTTTTCCAACATAAGAAAATTAAATCAAATAAATTTAAAATATTATTCTGATAAAAGTTTTTTCTTCTTTATTACAGCTAGTAAATATAAAAAGGCATTAGTTAAATAATACATGCAATAAAATTTGTAAATGTTCCTAAATATAAAAAGCATGCATTGAGTATGCAAAGTTAACTTAATTAGTATAACATTTAATTAATTAGAACAAATGCAAAAATGTTAATAGTGAAATAGAATAACAGTATACTTCTGAAAATAAAATCTAAGTCAATATAATCTACTTGCTAGATGGCAGGTCTTTTTGGTTAACATATTTGAAATCATTCACTATTTTCAAAATATGCAAACATATTTAATACTGTTAAAAAAAATTATGTGCCGAGATTCTTCTTATTCAATAATTCCCAATATAAAAAATTAGGAATTTTTTGTTTTATTTTTAAAATAATACATTGTTTATCTCAAAATTTAATTAATGACAGATAAAAAAATAATTCTCATAAAATACATTAAAAAATTCATTTTAAAATAAAAATTACACATTTAAAAGCATTCAAGTTTTTACATTATAAATATGGCTTTCAAAAACAAATAACAGACTTTCGAAAGATTAAATGCATTTGTATATACATAAATAGAAATGTCAAAAATACTATGTATATACAGTAAAATCTTTTGGCTGTGACTTCCATTTATTCAGAAACATCCTTTCTTCAAAGGAAAGAATCTTGAAAAGTTAAAACTTTTTTGCAATTATAAAAAAATCAAATGAAATGTAATAAAATCTTTTGAAAAGTAATTCAAGCTTATTTTCTCATATGAATTGATTCCCCCCCCCCCCCAACAATGAATTATATGGTTTAGTTTAGAATTAACGAATAGGTTAGACACACACAAAAGGATGTAGTAGAAAAAGAAAGAATAATCATTTTATTTCATAATAAATGAAACAGAAATACTTCTTGCTAGTTTTTCCATCGAAGTAAGATTAAACAATATTTCAACATTTGTCAACACTTAACACTTAGAACATTTATTATTATTCATATTATAAGCACAGTTTGAAAAGAACTAAGTAATAAGCTAAATTTATTATATATATATATATAAGTATGTTATTCTTTGTAAGTAGGTCTGCTAAAAATTAAATACTAAACATTCTCACTTCACTGCCTATGAATGTTGCATAATAAAGTAAATCTTTAATAACCTGCAATTTATTTAAATAAAAAAACATCAATGCACTTTTTATTTAATACAGCCAATTCGATTCTAAAAAAACCCTCATACACTAACACACAAATTCTCATTTGTATGAAACAAATGTAGAAATATTGCATATAAAACAAATCATTAAAAAAGTGTTAACACAAAATGATTTTACTGTATATACATGTATAAGATAAAATCTAGCACAATAAGAAGCTTCCAAATAGGCAGTGCATTTGCAAGTGCTTACTTTTTTAAGGGTGTATGTTGGGAGGAAATACTAAGAAATAAGGGAATTAAAAGCCATCTAGCAAAAATAACTTCTGATTAATTGTTTAACTATAAGCAAATGAAAATAAATGTCAGAAAAGTCAGTTCTTTGTGAATGTCAACATTACATGAGGTCTACAGGAGTTAAAGCAAGAAGTGGACATGAAGTAAGGTTATCACTAATTGATAAGAAAATATATATAAATGTAAAACCCCAGCCACAGGATTATCCAGCAAAAGCATGCTCATAATATATATAGCTAGTTAAGACCAAAAATAAAAATAAAACTTCCACCAAGTTCTGCAACTACACTGGCTGGCCTCGCAACAAAGCTAAAAGCAGAAAAATGTGCAGCATATTGGAGTGAAAAAATGGAATGCAGTGTTATGGAACCATCTATGGTGATACAATGAACAATAATTCAATATTTGATTTCATTTCTTTGCTTTCTGCTACTAATTCCAATATTTAGTAATTTTAAGAAGATTGTACTAAAATTGATCGAAAATTTGTAACAAAAAAAAATTGGTACTTGTGTATTATCGCAATCTATTGGCGAGATTATATGAAACGAAGTACCTGGTTGCCAATTCAGCATGTACAACATATAGGAAATCGAGGTTGCCAACTTGGTGAGTTATTAATAGAGTTGGCAATTGTTACGATAATACGCAAGTACCAAACAATCTAATCTTAGTGAACTTTTTAATAAAAAAACATCAAAATAAAATAAAAACGAAGAAAATACATGTAAATTTTCAAGTACAGAACATTGAAAAAGTTTTCCAGCTAAATTAAGAATCAGATTTTTAAAAAAAATAAAATTTTAAACTCAAATTACATTTAATATTATTTGAACTTTAAAAAATGTTAGCTTTTATTTCTGAGTACAAATTATTTTGTGAATTTTTTATCCTTATTAATGCATTAATTCGGCAGAAATTGTGTGCAATTTAAAAGAACCTGCATATATAAGTCTAAAGAACAAAATATACCAATATCTTCAGAAACATTGATGTATTTCATTGAGAAAAGTTCTTACTTGGACAAAATGATACCTTACTATACATACAACATTAAAAAAAAAAACCTTTGCTTTGCTATACTTAATATTGCTACACATCACTGAATCTTTTTGTGGATGATCAGTTAGGTTTATAATGTAAAGTAAGATAGATCTAAAGCCATAACATTTATATTGCTCATGTTTAAAAAAAAACAGCCACAAAGGCAACCCACAGACAATTATGATGCAAAATTGTTGTAAACATTAGAAAACAAACATTTTTACATAAAAATTAAAATTGATGGTAAATTCAATAAATTAGGAAAATTTGACATGTAAAAAATTAACATAACCTACTAAAACTTTTAACTAACAATTTTTTGAAACTCATTTAAAGAAATCTTAACACACAAAAATTAACTAAAAATGTGCAATATGAATATACAATTTAAAACTTTTCTTTACTTACCCATAAACAACAGGAATTTCTTACAATTTTCTTGGTTTGAATAAAACAAATGTAGATAAATACATGGTTTTTACAAAAGAAATATACAATTTCAATGTACTATAAATTAGTAACTGAAAGTTAAACATTCGGCAATCATATAAAGTGGGTTTAAAAATGTTTGTACACTTACAATTTTTTATAAAATTTAATGTTTTTGACTAATAAAAATTAATATATTGGAATTATTATTTTTTTTATAATATCTGCTATTTATTCTCATTGCAATAACAAATTTTTAAAACACAGTATAACTATTATTTTGAAAAATTAATAATAAAAAAACTACTAAAAACTTATGCCACAAAAGTCTTCGTAAAAACTCAACATAGCTTTTAATATCATATTTCTTTAGTACTTAGAAGAATATCTTTCAGAGCATCCACAACTTCTAAGCGTTTTGGTATAGATCTCATCAGTTTTTTGTAATTTCTGCATCAACGTTCCTCCATTCTTCTGTTATTTTTTTTTTCTGTCACGTTTTCTTAATTAAAAATTTTTTACCAAATATGTTCTACTGGGCTTTAAATCTTTATTAGTCAAGTAGATTTAGGTGTTTTTAGAATTTGGAGGCAGTGATAGAAATACCAGTGTTGAGAGCAGTACACTTGGGGTCATTACCTTGTTAAAAGATGAAGTCATCTCCAATGCATAAATTTTGTGGAGATAATTTCAAATATTTAAATAAAGCACAATTCTAAAACACCACCAAAAAATATTAAATTACCTACTCTTGAAGCCAATTTACCCCCCCCCCCCCACCTCCATGCTTCACTGTTCTACCTAAATTCTTAAGGTTCAGTTTCACAAAATTCAGCCTTGGTTGGGAAATATTGCAGCAAATTGGTTGGGATGATGGCAAATTCAACATTTTTTGTTCCAATTGCTGTTTAATAGTTCGGAAAAGAAAATATGAGGAATCCTGAAGAAATTAGCTAGAATATTGATGAATGGAAGAGGTGTTCATGTGTGGGGGTGTAAATTTCTTAACAAGATAATGATCCTAAGCACACCACTCTCCTTTTACCTGGTGTGTCTCCATGACTATCCCCAAATTCTGAAAAAAACCTCCTAAATCACCTGATTTAAGCCGATTAGAACATATTTGGTGAGAATTTGAAATTAGAGTAAGAAAACATGACATAAAAACAAAATGTGAAGTAGAAACAATAATTATAGAGGAATGAAGGAATATTGATACAGAAATTACAAAAAACTGATGAAAAACATTTAAAAGTTGCTGTAGACACTAAAAGATATCCTACTAAGCCCTAAATTAAGAAAGAAATACAGTACATAAAACTCTGTTGAGATTTTTTTTTTAAAGAGATTTGTGTGGCCTAAGTTTTAAATAGTTTTTTGTAAGGCTTCAAACCACAATTTTTTTCGTTACACAATTCAACTAAAAAAATATATTGGTTCAGCTCTGAATAAATAATTTTATTTTATGTATATTCTTATCTTAAATCCACTATACTTTTTCATTCGATTGAATTAAATCTGCCTTCTACAAGTAGTTTCAAGCATAACTAAAACAGAAAAAATAACTAGTGAACATCAAAACAGGAAATCGAGAGGCCACACTGTATGTTATAATGTTTAGTCCATCAAAATAGCAGAAGCAGAAAAAGTATTCCATTTTCTCAGTTCAACTAAATAAAATAAGAATTGAAGGGACAAACAATTAGCTTCAACACCAAGTAAAAATTCTAGACAAAAGTAAAATAATTTTTTTTAATCCTCAATTTTATTATATGGTCATTAAATAAAATCCTTAGTGATTATTTCAGTAAGACAAAATATTTTTTAATGATTGAGATGCTTAACTTTATTTGTAAAAAAGATGAACAGATAAACATGTTGAATTAGGAAGATAAACATTTTTCTATAAAGAACCTGAAGATTTTCAGCATTTTTAACATTGAAACTGTACATTTCTTCAGAAATAATTTTGTAATTTTAATAGTAAATTATGAAATACACCATAATTGCAAAGGGTTGCTTTTGCTTTATATGGAATCCTCCTATGATATGACTGAAGATTCTGTATGCAAATTCATTCTAATTACAAATAATCAATAAGCGACTTTCATATAACAACGTTTTATTTAAGCAAAAAAATATATTAGGCTAATAACAGATCTCAATAGTTCTATAACTTTGAGATAATGAAATGAATATAATTTAGTGAAATGAAAAACACACAATGTATTTGCAGATTTTTTTAAAAATGACATTTATAATACTTCATTCAATGCATACAATACTTTATTTTTTTATGATTATAAAAATTAAATCTTTAAAAATACACATGATTTTAAATCAAAAACTTTATTCTGGCTAGCTTTCTATTGAAACAGATTTTTTCCCACGAAAGCTGCACAGTTAAAATAATGAGGAAAAAAAATTACTTGTTTTCTATTTAAAGAACAAAATAATTATATATCCCCCCCCCCTCTAGAAATAATAACCAATTTTTGGTGCCATAATATAAGAAAGCAACTCTTCAAAGAAATATTGTCTGACACACAATTATAATTTAAAATATACTTAAATATAGAGGTATAAAAAGAATTAAAAATATTTAAATAAGGAGAAATTATTTTTTTATCATTTATATAAACTTTCTTGCACATAATTTAATTAGGTTTTTAATATGTTGAAGAGGAAAATTTAAAAAATAAATGCAAATAATTTTTTGAAATAAATGTTACTTCTAGAATTATAAATACATGCAACAAGAAAAGTGAAGATGCAATTAAAAAAAATTTAAGAGTTACTAAACTAAAAATTAAAAAAGAATACAAAGAAATTCAAAAGGACACTCAGATGCAAGAGTAAAAAATTGAAGAACAGAGAGTCTATTGAAGGACATTCGGATATAAGAAGAAAATAAAAATTACATGCATCAACTTTTCAAAAGATACATAATTTTTAATATATAAACCAAATCTTAAAATTAATAATTAATTCATATCAGTAAATATTTTTCTCTATAAAAAATAAGAAAGGAAAAGGAGAACATTTACAACCAGTCTTCAACAAAATAAGGATTTGCCTTTAAAAATATTTAAAAAATAGTCCATTTTTGCAAAAGATAAAAAAGGGAATACGTTTTTTTTTTAAATACATAGAATTCTAAAAAATATTTTGCCTTGTTGCATAAACTAAAATGTTATTACAGTTTAGTTTTCAAAGCCTGGTAAATACTTTTAAAAGTAATATCCCATTTAATTGAATTCATCTTTAAAAGTGAAGTTTTCAATAATGAAAATAGAGCCGTAAATTTAACAAAAAAAACGAAACATAAAAGGGGGAAAATGTTTAATAAAACTAAAAGCATCATTGCTTGAGGCATAAGTATTTTTTGAAGAAAAAACAGAAATCAAATTCTTCCTCAAACGTTCATTTCTATGAAAATTACAACCAAATGCGTAGGACCATAATAACAAAAGTGAATGATGACAAATGATTAGTGAAACAAACAAAAAAATCGGGTTGATTTATCAATGTCAAACAAAATGATATTCACAGAAACAGTGAACCTCTATGTTTCTTCATTCACATCTGAGGAAGGCTCACTTCTTGAAGCTGATTGGTTTCATTACCTAGCAGAAAACCCAATTTTTTGACCAATAGAATCATTCAATTCGGTATTTTTTTTTTCATGGCTTCACTTTAGTTATGGAAAATTTGAGAATTGCATTAATTACTTAAATATGGACTAGTTCTTCTGTAAAGTTTACTATGGGGACGCTACTGTCATTAGTACCCTTTTCTTTTTCCGGTTAATGCAAAATCGCCATTGCTTTGAGCTAAAAAATTAACAAGGTATTTTAGAAAAGATACTTAAATAAATACTTTAAATTCCTGAATTTGAAATCGACAGATCAACTTCTATCCACATAATGCAAAATTTTTTTTCTCCAAAAACTTGCATTGAAAGTTTGAAAAACTCAGTTGAATTTCGATGTTTTCCCATAGATTAACATTACACCGGAAGTAAGTGAGAGTTCCACTCAATGTTGTTGTTTACAAAATAGAACTAGTCCATACATGAATCAATAATTGTTGTTGTTGCTGCAAATGTCACCTGTCTGACGTAGTCAGATCGAGGCCCACGAAATTCATCATGGCATCGGGCTATATTGTACGCCTGTCGTTAGCCGTAGCTTTGAGCACCATGAAGGTGACAGCACGATTTGGCTCGGTTCCACCCTAATTTTGAGGGAGAACACCCTGGGAATGGTCAGGGGTTTCACACCTCTCTTCCCCTTCCACCACCCACACGAGAGGACTTGCGGTTCGACGGCTATTTAGAGTACCCCCATGCCATATGAAGGCACTATACATTTACAAACATCCATGTCTTCTCCTGTATTCGAACCCAGGCCCTACGGCACAGCGTCGCTAACCACTGTACCGGATGGGCGACATCAATAATTGTGAATGGTATTTCTTCATGAAGTATATTAGAAAATCAGCGAATAATGCACAAAACATGAATCATTACATTCTGTTCATCTGTATTTCAGAGGACATGGATTAATAAAATCAGAATAACAAGTAACAGAAGTATATTAATCTTGGCTGAGATGATTCTAGCGGGAATTATTTAACTATTTTTTTACAACATCTATCTTCAGGAGAGACTAAAAAGAAAATAAATAAATGAAATTTAAAATAGTTACAACATTTTTGAACAATTTTACATATGAATTTACATATCCATTTGTCTGTTCTAGCGATGACACTGAATCTAAAATTAGAGCATAAATTCAGAAGGAAAAGGAAGAAAAAAAAAATACGTTAAATATTTTTAGGTGGACATAAAATTATCCAATTAAAATTTTATCTTTCTTTTTCTATTACTTAATTCAGCTGCCTATTAAACATTCACATTCCTATAAAACACGAAAGAATTCAGGGCAAAATCTTACTCCCATTTTACTCTTAGTAGCCACTAAATTTGATCTCATGTAACCGATAACTTCCAATATTCACTACCTGTCCATTCCATATTTCTTGCACCTGCTAAAGGTATATTTTCAAAAAGTAACAATTTTTAAAGATGCAAGGGATATTTATCGGCATGAGTGTGGCTGTATGGTATTTATCAAAGATTTCTGATGTCTAATAACACTCGAAACAATTCTTGAGAAAAATACATAATTTTAAAAAAAAACTTCCTGTAGTCCATTGTCTCACGAGATCACTGTATTCCTCCTATGTATATGTTGTTGGGGAATCCAGAAAGAACTGACTTTTCCTATTCAGATCCCCAAGTACTCACCTTGAGTGCGTTCGCACTCATGAGATTGAATGCAGCTGCGCACTGCTGTTGCTGTTGCAGCTGTTGCTGTTGCTGCTGCTGCTGAGCCAGCTGACTGTACAGAAGACCACTTACCACAGCTGTGGGCAGCTGGCCCGTGAGGAGCGGCTGGAGGGGTATTTGCTGAAGGAGGGCGTTCTTCAGGGCTAAGTGGTTGCGACCATTGATGAGCAGCTGGTCCTTCAGATGCTGTGGGGGGTGGAAATACTTGCAAGGTGGCTTTTCTCGGTTACACCTTCCCTGTGGGAGAGATTCATAGACTAAATTGTGAAAAATGAAATCTAGGAGCCAATAGGAAAAACAAACAGGTAAAAATATGCAAGAATCAACGTGTAAAGGAGAAAAGAATGAATGTTGTTGTAACCTTAGTATATTGTCTTCCAACTAATAACAGAATAAGTTCTAAAAAGGTAATCAATATTTCTTCACTGTTAAAATTTAGAATGTCAATGACAGATTCAAGATTTTCTACAGTGATTGCTTTAAAATAATTTTTATTTTAAATAAAATCCAATCAAAGAGTTTATGTGTATGTATCACAATTTAGTGAAACCGATCATGGAAAGTCTGATTTTCTTATGTACTGTACAAAAATTTTGGAGGAAGTATTGAATACCATAATGCTGCAAGAAGTAAATGAATAGTCAGTTTAATTTTTTAATTAATTTCCTCACCCACTCCAACAGAATTTCATATTAAACTTTATGTGCATCTAAAAATGTCTATTAAACCAAATTACCGGCAATTCACCTTGAACTAAAAATGAATTCAAATCGAAAGATTCTTAAAATCCCATTTTACATTTTTAAGAAGTGATTAATAATTTATTTTTAATTTAAAATGAAGTGAAACAATAGTTGCAGTTACGCAATGCCCATACCCTGCAGAAAGGGTTGGCAACCTTCGCATGAGGGTGGGCCTTCATCAGCTGATCCGCACGAAGGGAAAGGGGAGGTAGGGATCGATCGGTCTGGGCGCTCGGATGCCTGGCGCCACAGGTCCGCCATCTTCCCCGGGGGTCGCACGCAATGCGACCGCCGGACGCCTCCCTGACACAGCCGACCGGATAGTCCGGGTTCGGAGGGGGAGGGGGGTAGAAAACATCTGGAGCAAATTCTTAATTCTGCTAGGAATGATGACCTTTGTTTTATAGGTCAGCATTCACAAGTTATTTTTTCATTTTATTCTAGAAATTTTCTAACAAAATGCAATGTAGCCTAATAAGCCAAAACACTTGAAGAATTTTTTTCTTTTTGGAAAAATAAGCGAAACTCTACTTTCAACGATAATAACTGAAAACTGTCTTTTTGAAGATAATAGCCTTTGTTGCTTCATATCATAACTGTAACTGCCTTCTTCAGATTTTACTGAAGCATAATCAATCTAAATGATTATGTATTTTATGAATCCGATAAAAAAATCTTACTATTACCTTACTTTACTTCCAGAATACTGTGAACTTCAACTTAACAATCCGCTCACGGTCAAAAAAATTAACGTTTCTATTCCAACGGGGCACAAAAACTGAATTCCAATAGAATATCTTTTCCGCAGGTAATAAACTTCAAAAAGAACACAAAAAAAAATTAGAAGGACTTAGGAAAATACATTAAAAAAATATTGCTGCAACGTAAACGCAAATATAATTCGCGAAATTTGCTGTTTAATAGCATATTTAAACGAAGAGTTTCAAACAAAAAGAAATTTAAAAAGAAAATGAAGTGAAAAAAATGATATTGTTCTCAGCTCTTTATAAATGCAGAAAGCAAATATATGGATGAAAAATTTGATAAAATAATCATTGAAATATGCCTGAAAAATTCAAAAGAAAAAATAATAATAATATGTATCACGTATGGAACAAAACGTATTTTTGATTGAAATAAGCAAAACACAATCTGATTCGAACAAAAGGGAAAACATTCATTTATTATTTAAGAAAACGGAGGGAAAAATCAAATTGCAGGGAAAATCCTCTTTTCTTCTCATGAAAAGTTCTTCCAATGATTTCTGAATAAAAAAAAAATGGGGTAATTCATGAATCGATTCTGCCTGAAGAGTGTTTATGAAAAGTCTACAAACGCCACCAGCCAATGAGACGCCGACATTGAGGCGCCAGTCGTCTGAAGGCTCTATATTCCTTTTCCTAGTCCCATTCTAGGCAGAACGCAAACAAAATATACACGAAAGAGGGGGGGGGGGGCAAAAAGATTACCTAATGTCACTGCCAAATAAAAACAGCTACTTAATCCAGTTTTTCTGAAATATTGATCTGATAACCGCGTTTCTGCTCCACAAGGAAAATAAGTGGGTGTCTTTTGTTTTTCTTTTTTACAATGTCTCGTCTCAACCAGAATCCTCAAATTGCTGTAAAAATGTGAATTAACTGACGAAGAAGGTATAGATTCTCATGGTAACAATGTCATTTAAGAGAGTATATTTGATCATTCAGAAAGAGAACATATATTATTGCATGCTAATTCCATCCAAGTCAAAGAATATTTTTAAAAAATTCATGTACAACTTTTTTAAAAAAAATGATTTACTTTATTGTATTAGTGTTGGAAAAGAAATAAAAATAAATCTGGATTTAAGCCTTCGATGTAAGATTCCCCCCCCCCCCTTCAAATCAGATTATTTTGAAAAAAATAATCTCTTGAGAAAAATCTTCTATAAATTCTTCAACCACAAACACAGATATTGCGAATAACTTTAGACAGGCGTTGCATTCAAATGATGGAATCATGTTTCACACTCGTTATTTACAGTATGGTTTCGACTCCAGCCCCCCTCCTAACTTTTTTTAAAATTATTGTTTTTGTCTCAGAATTTCCAATTTCGTTAATCCATAAACGTTTCCCGATTTCATACAGCTAACAGAAAGCTAATCATGTTAGTAGAGAAAAAAACTATGACAAATGTTATACAAAAATGCATACATTAATAATCTGAAAAAATAAAACCATCCAACGAAACTTAAAATTTAGGTGTTACGTAAAGAAATGACCCAGTCAATTAAATTATCTTTGGACGCAGTAAGAATATTTTTAAAAAAATGACCACACCCTGTCTCATCTTGGAAACTGTTCCAATATAATTGTCTGTTCATTTATTACAACGGAAAAGATTTAGAACCTTTAGTCTGATATCCAAGAAGATGAAAATCCGGTTACAAGATTTCAACCAGCATGAAGGACATAAGGAGGTTTAACTGTAACCACTTTCGTCAATTCTGTAAAGATAAGGGCAAGGATTAATAATCCTGCAGTTCCTTACAAAAATATGTCGGAGTGAGCTATTCTCTGTGACAGTCTCAACATTTCCGTACACAGTAGATTCTAGCGTTTTAGTATTGCGACTCAAAATTGTATAAATCCATATTTTTTTTCAAAAACCAAAAAATTATAGCCACGTAATTGAATAATTACTCATTGCTTTTGATATGTTTTGACAATATACTTTGTATTTGTCTCTGAAAATGCGTTTTTCATAAACGCATACGGTCAGCAATAATATGAATAACGTTTAATATTTCATCTTTGGCCGCGTAAAATATTTTCCTAGACTAAAGCAGCATTTATTTTGTGGCGTATCATTACAAACTAGTTATTCCCCATTTTGGCCATGTCGTCTAAAGATCTTAATTAAACTTTTTTAAAAGAGAATCGCGTGCCTATACAATTGGCTCAGCTTTCAACATAAAATGGATGGCATAATATTTACCAATGTTCATTCAAAATTTAAGAAAGATCATTAAATAAACGGCCTTTGTAGCTCTATATCCCACAAATCCTGAACTGAACTGAACTGATTAAATAAACGAAGTATATTACTTGCATCAGGGAAGTCTAAAGACTCTGGGTCGCTCCACAAATGTGGGCCCTACCTCTGATCCTCTAGACAGTACATAGCATAATTAGTCAAATACTCGTACAAACAATAACCCGAAACTACTAAGCGTGCATGACTTACAATCACACCAATCGGCTCGACTGACTGCTGCCTGACTCCGAGTAATGCTGGAGCCAGGTGGTAGGCCTAGGCCTATACATGGGCGACGATCATCACATGTAGCCAGTTAACATACTGTCCTGTATTCCCAGTTTTTCGGAGGATACAACCAGAAAGAACGTTAAAATTATTCGAATCATGTTCTTCTGAAGGCTGAGTCGAAAACGAGACCCCCTAGTGGCTGGTCCGGGCTCAGTTGGCCTATACATTAAGACGTTCCTGATTTGAACAGATGCAGACATGTTAAGAAACACTGTTTTATATTTTAAGAGCAAAACATCTATATTATTTCAAGCAAAATCCACATCAATGGCAAATAACAAATTGGAAGTTGGATGATAAAACTTCTTCGAATCTTCATGCTATGTTGTAACTCTATTCTTGAAAGGGGGAATTGTAATGTTTTTTCCTTTTGGAGAACGAGCTTTCGTTCCCCGAGTGCACAAGGAATGTTACTGAAACGCGTAATTTATGTGTAGTGAGTAATAGTACTTTTAATGACAAAGATTCATAACATATTAACATTTACAAGACGTATAGTCACTATGTGAATGGAAAGGAACAAACGGGCTAAGTACAAAATTCTACCAACGAGTTCCTTCCCAGCTAAAATGCTTTCTGGACGCCACTGAATTTATGGTCAAAACCCAAATGCATCAATTGTTTCACCATCTTTCTTCCTTGCTTTCTGAATCGCAAAGGTCATCATTAATCAGCAGGTAAACAAACGCTATCAATGTTCGATGACGCATAATAGTGTTACTGACAAAGAAGGGAGTGAGGTGGCATAATCTTGTGTCGTTCTGAAAAGCGCTTGACATTTCCTTGAGAGTAATTAATGGTGCAGAAGCAGAAGTGAAACAATTTCCTTTGAACCTCGGTAACGAATGTAACACGTAGCACTTTTTATAAGATCTGAATTTAAAAATAATTACTTTTGGGTTGCTTTCATAAATTATTCATATACTGTAGTGAAACAGCATGAGTGTTGATTTAGGTTGTAGCCTCGCCTCATCGGATAGACATTTTACTACCCACTTGTCATTTGTGAAGCCCAGGGCTGAGCAGAATGGCTTATGGTTCACTGTATTCTTCAAAGGGGACCGATAATTATTCTCTCACGCCCTGGGGCGAAACAGATGTTGAGCAGACTCTTGAAATGATTTGATTTCACCATTCCTTTTTTCTTCTTCGACACCAAGATAGTGTTTTTTTCACAACGATTTATCGAAGAGACACATTTGTTTAACAAACAGCCGTCCATTCAGTTGTTCCCTCGCACGTTAGCCAGGATGCACTTGAATGGAAAAGAGTGTTGGCCATTTGTGAGGAAGAAATATAAAGGAGTGTATTCTTAGAGTCAAAGTAACAGGTCGAATGATAGACCCTCCATATGGTTTAAGAGAGGCGGCGACATAGATTATCTCATTTGCGATGAACACTTGTCCCGAAATAACCAATGGCAGTTAGGACCAAGACAGAGGATGCCAGGTGCATATTCGTGATGCTCGCCAATTAGAAATTATTGTAGGCATGAAAGAGGCCTGGGGGCCAACCAGGGGGTTAAAAGAGTTGGTTCGGAAGGTGACGGGGATCTTCGGCGATACAAGCGAACGAGGTTGCGCAAACAGCTGCACCCGCGAGACGATCATCGGGAGTTGCTGGACGATATTTTCTCTAGCGAAATGACTGCTGGACAGCCGGACTCTGCGAGGTGACCCACTAGAATTTTAGCTTGACTACATTGATGGAGTAAAAGCATTACGATCCAGTTGCCTATCCGTCAAAACGTACCAAACCCCCCATCGACAATGCCCATTTTATGACGACTGGACATCGAAAAAAATGAAGCTTAGAGACATAACAGACCGCGTGTAAATTCTGCATTATCTATTTGAAAATAAAAAGTAATTTCTTTTTTTTTACTAAAGCTGGGTGTTTCCTCTCGCTAACCAGGAATTTAGCAAACTTGGAGGTCAAGACGTTACAAGATTATGAAACTTTGACCCTTCTCTTTACCATTAAATTATGTATTGTGATTTTTAAGATGGGAAACGCCTGCAGCCAAATAACCACAATGGACATTTTTGTGATCACAATTGTTTATTATACTTTTATATATTTCTAATCAAATCCCTACCGAGGTTGGAATGAATGGAGAATAATTGAGCGAACCTGCACAGTGGAAAAATCCACTCACCTTGATGGAGTCATAGCATGCGATGACGCGTCCGTTCTGTACTTCTACGTGGGATGGGGGATGCGCGAACTTGCATTCGGTGTCTGATCGGGAGCACTTGTTCCTCTGGAACTCTCGGCACACCTCCAACTGGAGCCACCGAGAGTCCTTGATGGCCGCGAGGCTGCTCACCATGGCCATGTCATGACGGACGGACGGACAGAGGTCACTTCTGCAACAGAAAGAACAAACAAAAAATGTTAAGCATTTCATAATTAAAAAAAAAAAGGTAGCAAAACATAGCATATTAAGGTATCCGACTACTGTAGTCAACTTTTTTTTAAAAAAAAAAAGGTGATAAGGGGATTTTTTGTGGTTTTTTAGAATTGTTTAGTACATTTTAAGAAAAATATGCTAAAATTAAGAAGATAAAAAGAAATTATTATTACTAAAAAATGGGAAAAAATTTGTAAAAATTTATAAAAAATAACTTAAACGAGGCCCATATCCTGTACTAAAAGTTTATGAGCAAATTTTCAATTTTGATGTGTTGTTATGTTATTCATTTTTAAATGACCTTCAGGATAAGAAATATTTTAACTTTAACAAAATCTTTATCTTAGTTAAATGAAATTGCTCAAAAAAAGTGATTATATTAATACAAAGAACTGTAAATTTGTTATAAAACAGTGATTGATAAATCTGAAGGTTAAAACACTTCTACTATTATACAGAACATACACAAAAAATCTCAGTTTAATTATTTTCAAAACTTTTTGAGCAATCGCTGTCCCCGTCTGAGCAAACGCGTTTTAAAGTGACATCTTGCTTAAAGTAACTGCATCTGCTTTTATTAAAATACTTGTAGTTTTTGTTTTAGTGAACGGAAAATAATAAACGTGGTATTCTTCTGAAGCTAATAAGATGCCCTATAAAATAAAATCATAAAAAAAATTCACAATTTTTGGCAAAATTCACAATTTTAGGGTAGTCGGTCAATATTGTCTATGTTAATAATGTGAAGTGTATAAAAGGGCACAAGTTCGATATACGGACTTTTTTCAAAAATCGCCAAATTTTTTTTTCGACGACGGCAGTCGCTAAGGGAAGCACAGGGTTGCATTCCCCCCCCCCCTAGCCGCCAGGAAACGCCGCGATACTCCCCCCCCTCCCTCCTGAATAAACAGTTTTGAAAAGTTCAGGTCTTCAATCTAAGTTTGCCCCCCCCCCGCCACTTCTGTAGGAAAATTAATGGTGGGGGATTCTTTCTAACTTTAGTAGAAGCATAAAAATGAAACATGTAATATTTTTTCCTCCATAATATTAAGGAATACTAATATTAAACTAAAAAAGTAGTGAAAGGACAAATTTTTATAGAACTAAATGTAAATAGTTAATGATTATTTTAGCAATACTGCCTTGAATTTAAGAATAAAAATCTATTTTTAAGTGATTCAGAATAGTAATGAACAAATTGTTCTATTTATCATCATTAAGCCTAGAAGAGAAACATTAAAATTTAACATAAGCAAATTAACATTAAAATTAAAGTCAAATTAAATATAAGGAGAATCTTTCTTGCTTACATTGAATAAAATAAATATAAATAGAATTAACTTACCTTGCAGCACTTTATGTATAAAAAATTGTCACACAATGGATAAAGTCATCACTTGTCAGCAAGATAGATTGTGATAAAAATCGTGGTGATAAAAAAATCTTAATTAAATTCCCCTTTTAAAGAATTTGACCTAAGCCCCTCTCAGCGCAGTTGATGTCCCTAACAATTTCTAAAAACTTATTGAAACAATCCACTCCCTGCTGTTTGCTTCATTTTCTAAGTTTATATACAGCAACAAATGAAATTTTAAATCTATTTTTCTATTGCAGGTAGGGAGTGAATCTGTAACATGCTTCCAAGTGCCTTCTATGGTATTTGTGTGGCAATTCGTTACTGGATTTACAAAATGAAGGCTATGATTTAACGTCAAATGATCAAACCTTCTTGTCCTAAATTTTTAAATGCCTTCCATTTGTTGGAAAAATCATTGTTCCAGGCTCTATCCATTCCTGTAAAATGTTGACTAGAATCTCACAAGATTTGTTGAGTACTGCTTCCATTCTGAATTCGATTTGTCGACTTCTGCATAATATAGAATAACTTCAATGACAAATTGCCCCCAATCTGCAACTGTATAAGAAGATAAATAGAAATAAGATTTGGTCTGTTTTGTTCTGGTTCCCATGATCAAATGATAAGTGAGACGAAAAATCTCATTTAATTTTAGTTTGCTGCAACTGAACCACAAGCCAAGATGTATGGTTTTAGTTGAACTATATATATACAAGCCATGATGTATGGTTTTAGTTGAACCACACATATCTTGTTATTCCTGGAATTTCTGCTAATCTATGATTAACTATCTAAAATAGAATTTTTCTTCTCAAACTTCATCAGAACATTACAATTGCAGTAAAAAAATTCTAATTTAATCAGATGAGTTTTTCTTGCAAAATCTAAAAATAGTTTCCTATCCCTACATATTTCATAAACAAAATCAAGATTAAATACTCCCTTTTTCTCCCCAAATGTGGCCTTTTTGCTAGAAAATAAAACAGGAACTGTTTCTGACAGAACTTTCTTATACTTGGGATAAACACTGCAAATAGTCCCATGGTTAGAGGGAACAGGTTACAATATTTAAAGGTATATAAAATAACAAGGTTTTTAAAATTTAAATTAACCTCTTTGTAAATTAATAATAATAATGTAAAAATTGGTAGTCAGCCTAATCTATAACTGGAATAATTTATCAATAAGTAAAAATGAATGTTAATGAATAACTAAATAATATTAATAAATAATATGGATAGAGGCACATTAATAACAAAAGAATATATTTCCTAATTATGACAGAATTAAGTCAACCTAAGCAATAAGGTAATAATAAAAGAATTGAAATACAACCTAATAATTAAAGAATATTCAACCTAATCAATAATTAAAAATAAACTTTAATAAATATTAAATATAACTATTTTGAAAAATAATTATTAATATAATTATTAATTTTAATATTAAATAAAAAAATAAAAATTATTAATTTTAATATTAAATAAAAATTAAAAATTATTAATTTAAATATTAAATAAAGAATAAAAATTATTAATTTTAATAATAAATATTAAATAATTATGATTAATTAATTAATATTACATAAATATTCTTTATAAATATTAAGAAATAACAGGAAATAAGGCAGTGAATTCTTGTCCGGAAATATCTATGTCTGAACAGTTGAAAATCCAAGATGAAAAGAAGGGTGTCTGGGAGAGAATTCCACAGCTGCCCCCCCCCCCCAAACATTACTGATTGGAAAATTCGCCATAAAACGAAAAACCCCGCGGAACCCGACAAATACGGGGGAATCATGGTAGGCAGAATCGCCTGAAAAGGGCGCCAAAAAAAAAAGTCCGTATATCGAACTTGTGCCTATAAAAGATATTGTACGAGATATGACACGACAGACATCATGCTATATGGACTGTGGACAGAACTTTTGAAGCTTAAAC
Organism: Trichonephila clavata; assembly: GCA_019973975.1. NCBI lineage: Eukaryota > Metazoa > Arthropoda > Arachnida > Araneae > Nephilidae > Trichonephila > Trichonephila clavata. The sequence continues at coordinate 56,054 of BMAO01018124.1, read as the reverse complement.
TTTAGTGGTGCTGGAGTTGCTTTGATTTGTTTATAATTTTACGTTAAGTATAAAATGAGTGCTATTCCTAATAAAAGTTATTCGCCAATGAGTTATTTGTTTTCGTCCACGATTGCCCAACCTTATCTGAAAAGTTTTTATTTATCCATTTAGAATTATTCTGGAACGAACATTTGAATCTAAGAAACACTTGTGAATTGAACATTTTGAATCCATTTCGTATTGTGAATAAACTTTCGAATTCAAACACACAATATATTCAGTTCACTATCAAATTAAAAGGCCTAGTTCCTGGATTTTCAGAACCAAAATGTTGTCTTCGCAAATATTTCTTTAATTCAAATGTTCTTTCTCGAATAATTCATTCTAAATGGATAAATATAAAGATTTTACCTTTCAGAAAAGGTCGGCAATAATGGATGAACGCAACTCACAGACGAACCAATTTCATTCAGATATCACAGAAACAGCATACATTTAACACTGAACGCAAAATCATTAAAATGACCAAACAAAGCGACTGCAGCTCCGCTACAGTTAAAGTTTCAACATGGACGAAGCCATTATAAAAACAAAAGAAAATTATAATTATAAGAGATGTTAACATTTTTGTAATTCTCGTACTGCACATTTCGCCCAAAATATTATTTTTGAGTTTGAATATCGAAAGAAAAAAAGATGGACGAACATCCATTGATTTTTATTCCTTATAACTCAATTGCCAAATGTCCTTCCTGTCTTATGATTTTACTTCATTATTTGCAAACGCACAAAATTGAAGAAAAAAATCTCATAAGCCAACATTATCATAAATAACTTGAATTTAAATCCAACAATTTCAAGATGTGCGATGGCGCGTCTCCTAGATGAGCACATTTAAAAAATACTCTCGTACATCTAAATTCCAGTAATTAATTCCAGAAGAGAAATGGATTCCATTCCCGGATTTGAAAGATTCATGAACACAATCCCCCTCTGTTTTGAAAGGAGTGAGACAGCAGGGGAATAAAATTTCTCCACGTCTTTAGTGTGTCCAAAAATATCCCATCCCTCGCAATAAAGCAAAGCTAAATTTTTATCGCACTTTTTTCAGCTTGTCATCACGATCTTGAGGAGCCTGCTTTTTGGGAAACAGATTTTTCCGTTGCCATTAATACACCACAAAAAAGAGAATATTGCTAAGAATCTACGTGGCATAACATTGCTCAGACAGAATGCTGTAAAATTCAATGTCTGGCTCCCCTGTATGCTTATCATTTGATGACGGTCAAAATTGGATAATTCTCAAAATGGACAATGGGTGGCTGCGAAACATATTACATACTGAATATATATAAAGGAAGAAAGATTAGATTTATATCCGGCGAGCTGGACTAATGGTTGTAAATATCACGACAAAACTGATACTAACTACTCCGTGACACTTGCGATTTAAATGGCGATTTTATTATAAGAATTTAAGACTACGAGAAAAAGTAAAGATTTGGAACGAAGTGAATGATGACTTGTTTGGGTTGTAAAGCAAGGAATGTCCGTTAAAAATTTATTTAATTTTATTAAGAATTATATTGATTCAGCGTTTACAAATGCTATCGCAAATTATTGTTTTTATTAGGGTAACAATTCTTGGAACAGTGGTGAGATTCAACTGCTTCTGTAAAACTATTGATTTTTTTAAATCGGTAAATTGACAGCTAAAAATGACACCTATAAACAGGATTTTCTATTTAGTAATCTTTGAAACACTTTAAACCAGGGGTGCACAAAATGCTGTCCGCTGATTGATTTATGCGGCCGGCGGTGATCGGTATGCGATCGAAAGTACATTCACTACAATTACATCTCGCCCCTAAAGATTTTACAATATTAGTAGCAATGTGTGGCCCTCATCATCTCCTAATTGGATCCTCACAAATCTAAGCTGTGCACCTTGCTGCTTTAAACCGTCGTCAGGACACAGAATCGAGTTTTGAATAATTTAAACCCCATAACTGACGATTTAAATCAGCCATCCTTCTCCTAATGACTGCCAATACATTCAATTTACAATGAGCTAACAAAAAAACAAAAAAAAAGAATAATCTAAAATGGCCGATTAAATGTCCCGCTAGTTCACAAGGAATGAAACTAATGAAAAATTGTGATAAACGTCACCAAAATTTATGTACATTTCTGGGATATAATCTAGAAACAAAGTGGTGAGAGGGATTTTTTCTCATTAAGAACTTTGGATCATTATTAATATTGCGTAAATTGTTGGATATATTAACTCACGTACAATTTTATGTTCAGATGAGAATAAATTTCTCCTGCTTTTTCTTTAAGCTAAGACTTGATGGAAGAAAGACTTTAACCCCCCCCCCCCAAAAAAAAAAAACTGAAACTAGCATAAAACAATGCTAACATACGTTAACATCCAGCAATTTGTTTCACACTTTGTGAATGTTTTATATAGTATAAGGATTTATTAAGTTCACTTTTCTAATTGAGCATAATGCTTACTTCAGAGCATTGTCTCTGGGACACACAGTGTATTTCAAAGAAAATTACAATACCCCCCCCCCCCCGCCACTCGGAAATCGCGTCTGGCAAGCTACGAAGAGAGGGGTGGTGCATGACACACCTTCACTTTCTCCAATAATCGTTTCTCACGCGCCAGAAGGAAAAGCATATCCAGGGGAACAGAGTTAAATATAACACCCCTGAGTTACAAAACCTGACGAGTTTATTTTCAAATAAGCGTCGGATACAGTATTTTTACTTTGTGACACGAAAGGAGATTCATAACTTACGCAAGAAGACGAGGCGAAACATTCTTAAAGGGTGTGAAATGAGAGGTGCCCCCCCCCCACTGGAAAAACAAATCTGAGTGTATTTCGTAATTAATTTCCGAACAAAGAATTCAGCAGCCTTTCATTCTAATGGCTTAATTTATATTCCAAAATTACCCGATGGGCTGTCAAAGTGAATGAGTGAGCGGTTCATTAACGTTACACAACACAGCCACACGATGGCTATTGGTGACGCACCTCTTAATATTGAACCTCGGTCAAGTGACGACGACAACACCTGAGCTGTCATCCCACTCTCCAAATTACCAGACCTTGCCAACGTGAGGACATTGAGCCTCGAAAGAATTACGTGCATCGGCCCCCTGGGCGGGGCGGGTCTCCAGTGGCACCAGGACTTGAAACCGTGACACGCCAGCCACGAGACCGTTACCTTGATCAACAGGCTACCGCGGTCACTTATAAGCATTTAAACTGGCAATAATGTGCACAGTGGTGTAAGATACATTCCCGCGATCCCCGAATGGGGGGGGGGTAGCATAATTCTAGAGAGCCCAAAGCCCCTAAACTAACGCGGTCACACCTTGAGCTGTATGAAAGAATTTTAGTGTAGTTAAAGGAGAAAGCGTTAATTTTTTTCGGGAGGAGGGGGGTTGTAGTCAAGGGACTTAAGAAGAGTTTGAAGTAGGGTTTGCAGCCCTGGGATCCCGGTGGTTTTTTCAAATCCCGGGATTAAAATAACTAATCCCAGGGTTTAATTCTTGTCTGAATTATATTTTGAAATGTGTTTTCAAAGTATATTGCAAATCTGTTAAAACATTTAAAAATATTTAGAAAACATATTTTTGAGGAAGTTACAAAACAGAATTTTATTGGACTGTGAAATATACAGTGTATTTATTATTATTTAAAAAATTGAAGTCCGCTTTTTCAGTATTTTTATTAGAGTTGATTTTAGAGCTGTTATGATTAATTTCTAGTGTTATATGTTAATAACATTTTTAAAAAAAAAGAAAAGTATATATATATATATATATATATATATATATATATATATAATGGATGTTGACCGATTTGGTAAAGGATTTTTCACATCGTGGCCGGTGTTGGTTTTTATAGGTAGATTTGGTCGAGGGATAGTAGCTATGTCTTGAAAAAATACTGCTCCACTGAATAGGTTTCATTTTTCGTTTATTGAACATCACCCAAAAGCAAGGGCAGTCACATTAACATAATTTACGGAGTTTCACACACACAAAGCAGAAGTAACACTTAGCAGCGACACGGACACATAGTCGACAAAACAGACAAAGCACAAAGAGAGAAGAAGCGCGCGTAACCGTGTGTTCAGAGTTTTACACTGGCGGTGAAGGTCGTACGACTCTTTTATAACAGGAGTCGTGATTGGCTGCAAATGCGCGGGAGCAATTAGATTAAGATTAAGATTATGCGCGCGTGCAATTAGATTAAGATTACAACAGTCTTAGGCGAAAGAACTAGGAAATAATTTCACGGGGTACAGTTAAGGAGAGTTAGAAGAAGTCATTACATATATATATATATATTTGGAAGTTGTATTAGTAGAAAATTTTTTTTGATTAAAATTTATGTAAATCCATTCTATTATTTGTACGTGCTGTGTACGTATGTGAGCGTGTCGGAAAATAGGTTCAGAGTTCAGATTTCATAATTTTAATTTTGAAAAATCTACTTCATTAGAATGTCTTACCGTGCAGTTATCAATTCTAAATATAACAGACAAAAAAAAAAAAAAATAGAGTTTCAATGAAAATAAAAAATAGAGGCTTTTTATTCTGTTTTAAATTTACAATAAGATTTTGGAAAATCTCAAACATATAGATTTTTAATCCAAATGGGTCAATTTTTAATGAATTTAAATTGCACTATTTTTAGTGAATTCATTATGTACTATTTCTTATTTGTTTTTTTATAATGAATTAAGTTTTGTTTTGATTTGTTTCAATAAATAATAATCTTAAACCAATTTTTTAATTATGTTTTATCTTTGTTATGTAATTTCAACCATGCTAATGTGCAATTATTTTTCATAAATAGTTCAGTCCTAATCCCGGCATTTGGATAATGTAATCCCGAAATTCTGGGATTGAAAATATAGCACGGGATTGCAAACTCAAGTTAGAAGACTTACATTAATCTCACAAATTTGAGACAGAGACATATTTAAAGCATTTTATATCTTCCTCTGATTTATTTCATTTGAAGTTATACTGTATTTTGATGAAATTTCGATCATAAAATTGTTAATTCGAGTCTAAACGCTGATGAATTAAAATCGCCTTAGCTGTATCATGTTTTTTAAAGTTGTGCTTCAAAAATAAAAGTTTTCTCTTTTATTTCAATTAAAATAATGAAGTTCGAAACGATTCTGTTGCAATGAAAAGTCACATAAAAATGTTGAAGTATGAAGAAATTTGAGAGGGAAAAAAATCTCATTTAAAAATGACCTTTTTAAGCCAATAAACACTAAAAAATTATAATTAAAAAAAAAAAAAAAACTAAAGAACGCGCTTTTCTACTGAATCGAACTAAAAAGTAAAAAAAAAATAATTATTAATATAAGAATAAAATGATGAACGAGAAAATTAATGTCATTGGGGTAAAAGCGTGGGGTGTTCTCTAAATATATCAATTGTTATAGTTTCTAACTTCTTTCAATTCCGAAATTGCACCCCACGCTTTTACCCCAATGACATTAATTTTCTCGTTCATCATTTTATTCTTATATTAAGAATTATTTTTTTACTTTTTAGTTCGATTCAGTATAAAAGCGTGTTCTTCAGTTTTTTTTAAAATTATAATTTATTCTCCATTTTTTAGTTTGATTTACAATAAAAGCGTGGTTTTTAGTTTTTTAAACTGTTATTTTTTCATTGTTGAATTTATCCTTGAGTTTAATATTTGGAGCCAGAATTACGTGGCTGCTGGAATAAGTCTTGCTCTTCAATGGATTTTAATTAAAGGGTCTGAAGTGTATTTATTCTCTCTGTTTATGGGGCCTCGGGTGAGTCCCGTATCGTTATATTAGATTCCTTCTCAAAAGAACAGGTCAAAAAAATAAAATGTGTGGTAAGAAGAAAAAAAGTTCGAATTAAAAACATTTTATGTACCACATGTTTTTATAACGGACTAAAAAGTATAAAAAATTCCTCTCCTTTTCGTTTTTTTCTTCTTCTTCTTTTTTCACATTTTCATGCATTGTCATCCACTTCTGAGATATGGTCCAAATTTCAAGTCTCTAGCTCATCGGAAAGTCACAGTTTAAAATCAATTACAAAATTCCACCCGGACAGACATGAAAGAAAGTGAGTTAATAAAAACATGGTAATATTAAGTGTCAATGTATTCTCGCCTTTTAAACGTATTGCTATAATGTTAATTCGTATCACTTCTAAACGTATTGCTTCATAAAAATAAAAAATATTTAGCAGTTAGAACATAAATTATTTTTTTCACATCACGAGCCTTTTTTTATTTTTTATTTTCATTTTCAGAAAAATGTTTATATTATAGTAAGAAATTGATAACACATACCCATCCTCCACTTTCTCACATACGGAAAACTTTTTTTGTTTGTTTTATTTTTATAAACCACAAGTGTATTAATTAAAAACACTCGCTGTAGGGTTACACCTTTTTGTTTCAGTCGCTAAATCTGGAATTAGTCGCCAATTCTGAAAATGGTATAAGGAATTAGTCGCCAAATCTGAAAATGGTATATCGAATTAGTCACCAAATCTGAAAATTATATGTGCAATAAGTTGCTAAATCTGGAAGTGATATAGTTAATTGTCACCAAATCTGATTATCGTGATTCCTGACGATCCTGATGAGGACAATGGAACAAAATTATGAAATTATTGTATTGTCATCGGGCCTTGACTAGTGTTCAAAATTTCGAATTAATCTGACCTTTTTAATTGGGTGAAAATAGAGTTCCAAGATTCCGTTAAATGCAAGTGAAATTTATAAAAGCGTGTTAAATTAAAAATGAAGTTTTTCCTCAAGGAAGCATTGTTGAAATAGCACTTCAAAAGATCAATTCTTAATCTACTACAACATAATCATTTTCTTCAATTTCGAAATGTTTTCTGTTTTCCGGATTTCATGGCGATTAAAAATTAATCTCAATACATGTTACAAACCATAACGGAAAGTGAATACATCACTGGGAGTTTGAATCAGCAATGAAAAATTGCTAAAAATATATTTAAAAGTTAGAAGGGGAAAAAGTAAAACAAAACACTGACAAGAGGGAACTTATTTTAAATTTTAAGATGCTTAATTTAAAATGAAATGTTACTGGCATTTAAGAAGCTATAAATAAATTAGCTATTCGATCTTTTAAATTTAATTCATTTTTATATGAAACTGAACAATTTCATTACTGATATTTTGTCCTAATTTGGCTTAATTCTGACATAAACATTAGTATTATATAAAACTTGAAAGCATGTGGCTAAATTACTCATCCGAGAAAAAGTGTGTTACAATTATAATTTAAAAAACATTTTAGTAGCAGCTACAAGCACATTGACGAAAATAAAAAATTTCCTTTTTCAATTTAGAACTTGATAAAATTTTTAAAAAATGTATTTCAGGACTAAAAATGAGATTTTCTCGGGTTTTGATATAATACTAGGGGGGAGGGAAGGAGCCAACATTAGCTTTAAAAGACTTAATTGGTAACATTGCAATAGCTTCCACAAATTAACAGAAAATTGATTGTAAATTGAAAATCTATTCGATATTATACCATTTACAAATTTTTGCTACTAAAACACTCAAAATTTTTTTAAAATTAATTTTACTGTGGAATCCTTTTGCCAAAATCAACGTTACTTCTGATACAATTATGGACATGTTTTTGTTAAAATATATTTAATAATCCTGAAAATAACGAATAAGTTTATATAGTGCAAAACAACAGATTTTAGTGGTAGTCGAATAACTGCCCATTTAGGCTTCATGCATACAAGGTGATTCGTGAAGAAGTATATACATTTTCAATGCACAATAAATGGAGAACAATTTAAGATATTGTAACAGAATTGTATGGGATTATTTAAAGTTTTGTTAACGTCACTGATGTTCTATGAGTGAGTCCTTAGTCACACGACACAAACTAAGCCAGTCATCCATTTCTGCCCAAACGCGCGTCAAGGTATCTGAATTAAGTTAGTCTGTTTCAGTTCCGCAAGATCCCAATATGGACGAATACCTTCTCCTTTTACCCCCCTTTCATGAAGAAATCACAAAGTGTTAAGTCAAGACTTCTGGGTGAGCATTGGGTAAGTGGCATGTTGTAGTCCACAAATCGTTCAATTCATCGTTGAGGGAAATGTTCATCGAGGTAATCTTCCACGTTGGCCAACCAGTGTGGTAGTGCTGTAGGAGAATAAAGTTGCCAATGTCGTCCTGCAACTGTAGCATCAATCAAATAAAATATATCCAAAAAATGTGCTCCCTCGACAGTTTGCTAAATTCAAGATCACAACAATCTCTTTCCATTGTAAACGCAGTCATTTTGAATGGACCAGTCCCATGACACGCATACACGCCGGTGTCATTTCCGTCAAGTGCGAGACACAAACTTTAAGAGCACATCTACCTTATGGTTGGTTCGCTGAGGCGGTGCTTGTCTTCGATCGTTTTTGTTTTAAAGCCGCTGGAAAGTGTAGACTTCTTTCTGAATCTCATGGGTCAACTCATATATGTGTGGGTCTGAATATTTTCTAAGAGAACAAGTATTGCTCGAATGACCTCATAAGATATGTCCCGTGGGTCAGTATCCTAGAACCCTAATGACACATTCACCAGGATCAACAAAACTCTGACCCAGGGGTCGGCAAACGCGAGTCACATGCGGCTCTTTACATAGATGGCTGCAGATTTTCAGATTTCTGCTTCTACATATTATTAAAGCAATTTTTCTGCTAAAAAGAGTGTTCCCTTTTCTCTTTTGCCTTTATAATTTTTATTGAAAAAACGTACCTATAGTTGTAAGAACATTTTAATATTGAACTGGCTGAAAACAATTATCTATGTACAAATGAGTAGATGAGAGTCGGTTAATGTGGAATACCGAGGTTTTGGCTCGGTTTGTAGTTGCTAATGCGAGGGGCAGAAGAAAGACTTTCATGATGCATTGCAGTGAGAATTGACCGCTTATTGTGGCTGAACGACTCGCTACGGAACTAAGTGTGTTTTGCGATTTTTAAAAGTTTTTGCAGGCAACTATTCAAACATTTTTACTTACTGTTGTGATGGATCTATACGCGGCTCTACAAACCCCTTGAGGGCTCTTTAAGGAAAATATTCAATTTAACCAAATTTTATCGAAGGTAAGAAAGCGTGATTATGCAAATTAAGATTATTATATAAATTCTGTATTCGCGAGTTTTGAGAGTTAAGTGATGTGTGGATCGAGAGTTAGTGAAGTGCGAATCTAAGAGTATTAAAGTGAGAATTGAAGATATCCAAAGTGAGGATCACTTGGATGTGAGCTCATCAAGATAGATATTAGTGTGCAAGGCCTCAACTGTAGGACTTCTGCTTTACAAGAGTACAGGTATTGTGTGTATTATTTAAATAGAAGTTAGAAACTAAATTGCTAGGGCGCGTCTGAGTAAATAACGAGCTAGTGTAAGTTATCGAGAAAATTAGTTCAATGTCCGTAATATTATCCCCAGGCTAACTGGTCTCACCTTCGCGCTCTAAATAGTGATGTAACTATCTTAATTGGATTATTATTGTGCTTGTGTTGATAAGTGTGACAATAAAATAATTTTAAGGAATCATGTCTTCTGATCATTTAGTTGCTCCTTCACTTCTAGCCGGGTCCGAGAGTAGACAAGGGGGATTAGAGGGAAGTAGACATAGCAGAACATCACAGTGACGCTCAACGTGGGGCACTGTAGCAGCACGGAAGATAAAAAAAAATATTAATTCTTATAATAATCAAAATACAAATATAAGTTTCAAAGATTCCGAAAAGTTTCCACAAGCTCAGACAGTCTTATTTGATAATTACTTAAGCGAATCATCAAAAATATAGAGACCTCAGTCGAGAGTGGAAAATTCGGAAAGGTTACAGTCCCCACCCAAAGAGTTCTAAAACAGCCCAGTCTTATTATAAGTAGCGTTTCGCCAACCCCGAAATTGTTACACTTCTGGAAAATATTGTGGCAAAACGCCTCGAGGCAGGGGGAAAGTGAAAGGGTCTATTTTTAGGGGTGCAATCTTTTGAGAAAGATGGAGGATTATTTTTAAAGGTGAAAGACGGACTGTTGACGATCCCTTGCTGCGTAAACATTCCCTTATTTGAGCGGAAGGATTTGTTTATCAGCAGGAATGCGACGTGGAATCTTGCACAGACTCCTCCGCTTGACAGATTTGGCGCTTTTCTTCCCAGCATGTTGTTCTACACGGATTTAAACACAAGACGTGATGAACTGAGCAGATGCGCATTCAAAAGAACCCTTCCGTCCTCTTGCTATTTGAATCTCCTACAGGAAAAGGAATCAGCGGACTGTTGATGGAATAGCTACATCGCTGTTTAATTGTTACTTTCAATTTAGTCAAAGGCAGAAAAAGCCGCAAGAATAATTTTTACATTTTATTCAGTTTTATTTTCATGTAAATTATTTAATTGCGTTTGACCTCTTTCAATGTCACATGTATCCCATTTTATATGCATGCACAGCTGCCTTTTAGTTAAAATAATCACGGTATAAAATGTATTTATTGGAAAATAAATGTTTAGGTTTCATTCTCGCAGCAGCACATAAAAGGAAGTTATTTTTTAATGCAGGCAAAAGAAAAGTAATGGCGAAATAAATTATATTTAGCAAAAACTTTTCTTGAATTGTTTTTTATATTTAAAAAAATAGCCAGCCTTTTAAAATTGAAAGGATATACTAGAGATATTACTGGCCCTTTTTTTTCCTTCTTACTAATACTCATATATTAAATTCTACAAATACTATTTTAAGCAAATTATTTTTTTACCTCGTTAATGATATTTAACAACTGTACTTTACAATGCAGTCTTTTTCAATTAAATGTTTATGCATGTCTCACTTTAAAAAAACTCCACAACGTTTTAATTGAATCATTTACATATTCACACTTTGCATTCCATTATACGTGTCAAATGGTAAAATTATAAGTTTAATGTGTTCACTTTTTTGAGGCATGCTTTGTTAAAGAAAGTCCTTCGACAAAATTCTAACACGTAAGTCGCAGTTCCATTAAAACTAATTACTGAATTATTTTTCAAACCAAATTTCAAGATTTGGTGAAATATTTTAAAAATGAACACTGAAATAATACTTTAAAAATTGGCAACTAAAACTCTATCTATGTAACTTAGTAGGGGCAGGGTCGAGTCTTTATCATACCTATTGGCATGAAGAAGGAAAATATTTTAAGCAGAGAAAAACGCATTCATTTTACAAAAATATTTCATAGTGAACACTCACTTCCTAACGAATCCTCTTCCAAACATATTATCCCCAGAAAATAATTTAAAATGCAACATTTTGTGAAATATTTTTAAAAGTCTAAGTATTTCAAAAACACTCACGAGGATTAGTTGAAATGACTGCAAAATATTCCCATTTACATCCACGAATATTTTAAAATAAATTCAAAACAACGAGCATCGTCAATAAAAACAGTTTTCGGAACAATTCTTTCTTAATTCAAGGTCTGCATTTTTCTTCTTCTTTGAAAAACTTTATATGAATACTTCTTCCCACTGCCTTAGAGAAAAATTATCTCTAATTCAAGAGATGCATGTTTCTTCTTCGCTCCTCATTTATAAGAACTTCCATATTTGTTCCGGAAGGCAGACAGAAACATTCGTGTTAGATTAGGAAAAAGATAAAGGCAGACTCTTCATAATATTCTGCACTAACAATCATGTTACCTAGCCATATCTGTTTTCTTTTTTTCACACAAATGAAAAGCTCAGTTTTCCTTTTGAATGCCTCAAGGATGTGAGTCAAGAACAACTACAACATTCATCTGCACTAACAGAAAAGCCAGTGAAGATCGAATAATGCTTGTAATAAACACGATCGAGAATCTCTTCAAATAAAGCCCCATCGCCCTGAGTGGAATGGAAAGAACTTTTTTGAGCAAAAAGCGAACTTCCCACAGAACCGTGGGGGAGAAGCTGTCCGTGGCATGGGAATGACCCCTCCTCCGGCGAGATAACGTGGATCGATCGACCCCAACGCGAATCGATGGGATCTGCCAAACAGTGTTAAAAGGGCCTTATTCATTGTCATCGTGAGCTATTGCTATAGAATGGACTCACTTATGTGGAGAACCATTTTCCTTTCTTCCGCCTCTTTTCTTTTCGTTTGATCCCTTCTGAATATGGCAATTAATATGAAAGCTAAAACGATGGTGCACACAAATACAATTGGTTATCGTGACATTCTTTTTTTCGGGCTAACATATGGAATAATCTATCATAGCATTTTATAAGACAAATCACACTGCATTATTATATTCATAGTGATTAAATATGCAAATTCTGACTATTCCTTACCTTAGGCACCCAATAACTTTAGTTCTGAAAGAAACAACATGCTAAAGTACTAGTTCTGGATGACTTATCCAAGTCAATTTTCTTGCCTTATTAATCAGAGGAAATTGTAAGTAAAAGGAAAAATACAGCTTTTGATATACAGTTTTAAATCCAATGTTTGCTTTTTACAAATACACATGGTTAACATATCGCCCACATAAGGAGTATATTCTATCTTACCATTTTATAAGCAAATATTATAATTCTATTATTATATTCATAGTGGTTAAATGGGAAAATTCTGAATATTCTTTGCTGAAAATATCAGATAGTTTTCTTTCTGAAAGTATCAACATGCTGAAGTATTAGCTCTACATGATTTTCCAAAGTTAATTTTCTGGCTTCATTTATCAGAGAGAGTCATAAGTAAAGGGGAAAAAATTCTCTTACCATTTTGATAATATTTTTAAATCCAATGTTTTTATCCTTACAAATATACATGATGAATAGATTGTACAAAGCAAAACACTCAACCACTGGCAATAGATGACAGATATATAGAATTTAACTTTTTTTTTTACATAATTTCCTAGGTAGTATAGATAAAAATGAAATTAAAAGCGGGATGAAATGCTTCTTTAAAGATTTTTTCCCTCTCTTTTAGATTAAACTAAAACAATTTTTAAAAAATGGAGATACAAGTCAAGTTTATTATTGTTTTTCCAACATTTTTCACGACTGATCAGAATATTGTATGTAAATTGTTGCAGTACTGGATTTAAAGGGTTTGTTTCGTGTGCTCAACAACGCACAACTTGAATGAAGCACACAAAATAAAAGTATCTAGCAAAATGAAAGGTCATTTGTCATAAACAAAGTGATTTTTTGAATTAGAATGATTTCAAATGTGCATACTGCAGATCAAATACTTATTTTATAAGATTTTAGTCCCTCTCACTAAGAACTATCTTAGCAAAAGATTTAAAATTCTATTCATGATTCGAATAATAGAAACGTTCCACGAAAATTCAAAATTAAACGCAACGTTAACTAACACGGCAGCACCACATAAATCTAAAAATGATCATTGTGCACACAGAGTTTATTTCATCACGATATATTTGTAAAAATCGCTGAACAACGATTTTCTGTCATAGATTTTGCCAAGCACTAACGACGTCGGTAAGAGGGCGAGGGTCATGTCACCAATGCCCTGAAATGGGTTTTCTCTGCCACAGCGGTGTTATTGCACCAGAAGGGGTTTCATAGGGAATTCATAAAGATGCTAATTTATCCAAGGGGGAAACGCTCGCAGGACGAGGGAACAACCCAAAATTGAACATTCCTGTCCAATACATAGTTTAAAATAAGAGTATCATAAGAACAAAAAAGAAGCTTTTGTCATTATCACCTAATTTTATTAGAATTATTAGAACGAATTTTTATGTGGGGTTTAGACTAAAAAGAAATGTTCTTTTAAATTTTGAGAGTGAAAGAAATAAAGACAAATTATTAAGTATATAATTATTTCCTATAATTGAGATTTTAAATGGAAAATAAAATTTCAATAACAAGGCACACACCTATGACAGAGAGAATCAAAACATCGCCTAATAAAGGATATCCAAAAAACATTATCCTATTCATATATTCATTTAATTTGAATAAAAGAAAAGTTATTGAATGTTAAACAAATAAATGTGTTACTCCGTGATAGATACATAAAATTCTAAGAACACCAAATTGTAGGATATAATTCTTTCTTTTTCTGTACCCCTTTAATTTACCCTTTCTAGACACCAGCATCCATCTATGTTATGAACAATCAAAATGGACGTTCTCCAAAAAAGACCGTAGGACCTTTCAGCATTTTATAATGCATTCATCCTAGCAACAAAGAACCAGTCTTTTAAACGTCACGTGCGTGTACGAGTACCGTCTGACAAAAATCCTCATTCTAAAACCCCGGCAGGCGATTTTAATTTCCTCGGCAAGGGACACATTAGGCCCATTTCCAGCCCCGATGATTTTCGCTGGCTTCCTCTCCCCCATTATTCCCAGGGAAGGAAGGGGAGGCAGAGAAAGTTCCGATTGAGATGTAAATCAATCCTCCCTCGAATATCATCGTTTACTCACAAGGGTGTGTGCGTGCGTGAGAATAGAAACAGCCCCCCTCTTCATCTAATTAAAAAGCGAATGGGTTATTGTTTTCCTCCATTTATTTCGGATTACATTACTCGTAACTGCGAATTCGAACTTTCACTAAAACAAACGGTAGACAGCATGCAAAACTGAATTTTATATTTTCTAATAAAAATTTCTAATATATATATATATATATATATGTAATGACTTCTTCTGGTTCTCCTTAACTGTACCCCGTCAAATTATTTTCTAGTTCTTTCGCCTCTGACTGTTATAATCTTGATCTAATTGTACGACCGCGTAATCTTAATCTTAATCTAATTGCTCCCGCTCATTTGCAGCCAATCACGGCTCCTGTTATAAAAGAGTCGTACGACCTTCACCGCCACTATAGGGGCTCTGAACACGCGGTTACGCGCGCTCTTTCGCTTCGCTTTTTGGTCATCATGTAGTCAGCCGCATCTAGTGTTTGTGTATTGTGTGTGTCTTTTTGTGATTACGTACATCTATGTGTCGTCCTTGTCTTACTTATATGTGTTCAAGAATAAACAAGTTTCTTCAATCACCTTACTGCCTTATCAATCTCATATAAAGAATCCATGCCAGCAACATCGTCGTATTACAAAGAAATCATGTCAACGGCCATCGTATAACGAATACCTTTCAACGGTCCCGACTATTTCAAATGTAATAATCCCCATTAATTATTCTAAATAACTTTTAATTACCTTTGGTCCATCCCTTTAGGACCAACGTTTTAGTAATAAGTTAATCCGCCGCCTAACGAGAGTATTTTAAACTACATCCATCCACCCACACAGATCACGTGATTTAAGCTGCCTATATATACCGAGACTTCTGGAGACCGCGCCCTCTTTCGCTTCTGTATTTGTCTGCTTCAACCTGTAGTCGGCTGCAGCTTGTTTTGTGCTTTATGTTTGTGTTATGTGTGTTTATTTGTGAATCCGTCTATCTGTGTGTCTTCATGTTCAGTGTACAATAAACAAGATTAACCTCAGGACTGCCTCATCAATCTCATTTAAAGAAATCCATTCCATCGGCCACGTCTATTTCATATATATATAATTCAATTTTTAAATTAACTTATTAAGACCATCGGTCGAAACACATATCAATGTAACTTAACAATTAATTACATATTCCCATAAAAACACTAAATTTTCTTCTTAATTTAAAAAGCTCCCACATCTACTAGTTATCCTATATCATCTCCACTGAATCTAAATCATGGGCCCAATTCATGTGACTCCATAGTCATATGAATTGGGCATGTCACTACAACCACGTGCTTCAGGTTAACTGTAGACAACTTTTGCTAACCTATGTGAGAACAATAACAACGCACACAGGTAAACAAAATGCACTTATTTTAAATGTACACTTATAATATAAGTTTTTTTTTAAATTTTGAAAACTTTTTGAAGAATCTTGAACATTTTGACCCAATTATTTAATTCGAAATTTTACAAGTACAAGACTAATGTTAGTTCTGAATTCAAAAAAGAAGACGTGATGTATTTATCATATGGCCGACATAAAATTAAGTCTTTCCATTTATTCTGTCAACTTACGTCTAATGTTATAACACTCATTTTACAAAAGTCTTAATTCAACGAAATAGATGTACAGTTTGAAATTATATACATAAGCACACTGCGATAAGCATTTTCTAACTCAAAAATTATCCGTGAATAGGACTGATTTAAAAAAAATTACAATACTAGTAACTGCAGCTTTTCCCTAATAAACATATGTAGCAATGAAAAACTTTAACAATACAATGTGATACTAATTTTTTTCAGTATTTTCCCCATTTATTAATCCTCACTTTAAATGCAATACTAATTATTATCAAACATGTAACAAACATACGCTTATACCGACAAATTACTTAATTCAGATGCCATTTAAGCAGTTTGTATTATTTTATATAGAAAAGTATAACTTGGGGGAAAACATATAGGAATAAATTTCAAATACAGATAAAATATTAATTTTATCATTTCATCCTCTTGATTTCCGAAATTGTACGATAAAAAAAATCATGAAATGGAAATTAAAACATTTTAATGTTCATTATTATATTCTATACTACAAAAAGAGCTAATATAAATTGTTTTTTCTCCTTATATAAAATGTAACTCTTTTCCTCAAATCCATAATTACTGTTTGAACTACCGGGTTTTGAATTTTTAATTTAACCATATAAGGAAATTTTCCAGTGCCCTATTTGAGCAGGAAAAATTCAACCTTTGTTGTCGTTCCTGCTAAATTTTCATTCGTCGTTGAAGTTGTTTGTGGAGAGCAAACAATCTCATCACCTTCACTTCAAAAATGATTTTTTTTCCCGCAACAAATTTCTTCGCTCACAATAGAAAGGCAAACTTAGGCCCGAGTTAGAAAAAGAAATAATCTTACAACATGTCCTCTTAGAACGAGTGATGACTTTATTCGTCTTTTCTTGCTAAGTCAATACAAAAATGTGTGTCAAGATAAAAAATAATAATAATAACGACATCGTAATAAAAAAGAAAGTTCTTTGAAATGTTTCAGGGGAAAATGTCACGAACTTCTTTTTCCAGTAACAAGCGATAACATGCAAAAATAGATCATATTCATAACAAGAGATAGAGAGGGAGGGGGAGAATTTTTTAAAGACGCTGATATAATTTCCTACACCGAGTTATATGTAACGTCATTTAACGTTGCACAAGTTTTTTTTTAAATCGCAGTTGAAAGATTCTATGTAAAAAATAGAATAACTTAGTTTTTTCGGTTTGTTACTCTTAGAACTTGATTGAAAATGAATTAAAATGCTGAGGAAAATACGGCAGTTAAATTATAAGATTCTTCAAAAGTAAAAGCATTTGAACTAAAATAAAAACACATCTGCAGATAGAGAACAGTCTCAATTTTCAACATAATTCGCATTCTCCAAGAGTAAAAGCATTTGAACTAAAATAAAAAGACATCTGCAGATAGAGAAGAGTCTCAATTTTCAAAATAATTCGCATTCTCCAAGAGTAAAAGCATTTGAACTAAAATAAAAACACATCTGCAGATAGAGAAGAGTCTCAATTTTCAAAATAATTCGCATTCTCCAAGAGTAAAAGCATTTTAACTAAAATAAAAACACATCTGCAGATAGAGAGTCTCAATTTTCAAAATAATTCGCAACGTTGTAGCACATACATTTGTTTCTAATGCGCCGTTTTTGAAAATCGAAAATATTCCAGGAATAAGCACTTGTCCACCTTTTACATGGCACTGGAAACAAAGTTAAATCCCATTTTATAGCAGTAAAAAATTATACTCTCTTCTAGACAGTGAAATCAAAATATTAGGACTATCTCCGAACTGTGTGTGAAAAAAAATTCCGTTTATTCCTTCACATATCTCACAAAGAGACAGTCATAATATGATACTAGGATTGCTATAGCTAAAATTTCGATTAAGAAACCAGTAAATTTAACTCATTTGTGTTTTTCATACATCAACAACTAAAAGAAATTGCTTTTTACTCATTTCGAAGGCGTATTTAGTTTTGAATGACGTCAGTCGTCTCACTATCCCCCCCCCCCAGGTTATAAAAAGAAATATATAGGAAGTCCAAATGGTTCAAAAACAGAGTTAGAGACGTCAGTAGCGGATATTAATAGAAAGTTCCACGCATTTATTTTTGACAACTTAAAGATACGCTTTAATCTCTAAAGGAAACACCTTTTTTTTAAAAAAAAATAAACAAACACACTTTTAACACTCAGGTTATGGCTGCGCAGTTCGATAAAATATTTTTGAGAACGATTTGTCAATCCTCTACGTATCTACAACTCTCACATTATTTTGAAAAAGTGATTTAACTATTGCTTTAGTTGACAGCAGAGATTAGCACACGGAGACATTTTTGGTAAATCGCGTTAACGCGTTCATCCACTCCTCTTATCGAACAATCTTTCACTAATTAACACTTCTATTTCTTTCTTACGTAACAATTTAATTTCAGTTTCTTCTGTTACATATAGTTTACTTGAAATTGAATTCATATTTACAAGAAATGAAAGTTTATAGGTAATAAATAAATGTACGGTTTTCCTCAGTAACAAGAAATATAAAAAAAACTTTAAAAGTCAATTCCTACTTAGGTCAAAAAAGAAAAATCCCTCCGGCTCTTGTTTGGCTTGCAAGACAAATTGAGTTTTCATATCTTGTTGGATGATCAATGTATACTGTCGCTATCTATTGCCTTTATTCGGAACAAATTTTTTTCTTAAATATAAAACTAAAATTAATTAATGCATTAATTTTTGAAAAAACTGTACCAACATCAAGTGTCATGCACTTCAAGTTTAAAAAAATATATTTAAGCTTGAATGTGTGTGTGTGGACGAATAAAAAGTATTTTATTAACGATTGAAAATTTGAAAATGATATATGTAGAGAGAGAAGGAGTGAACTGTGTAGGAATAGAAAAAGAAAAGAAAAGACGGTAGTTCTTTTGGTAGGTAACTCACAGCAGGGTATAAAAATGGAACGGCAACTTAGAAGATTCATAAGTTAGGCGACCACTGGTCTGTTGGAAAGTAAATATTGCATTTTGTACATTGAAATCCCCACCCCCCTCTTCCCTCCCGAAAAGCATGAAACAATAAATGTTGTATTCGATCTACGCGAAATAATTTTTTTGCAAGTTTCATTCAAGTGAATTCTTTTTTAAAACAGTAACTCCTTCATGCAGAAGGTTTTTAAGATCAATGATTGCTTTTAATTTGATTACTTTTCCCCCCAAGTCAATAAAAATAATTATTCCAATAACCCTTTCAAACAACTCTATCTTTACATTCCCAGAAATTATAAATTACAAAAACACGCCAGAGCACAAAAAATCCAATAAAACTTAAAACTATTTTTACGACTGGGATGTTATGGATACGCAACGAGTATTAACGATCTGGGCAAAAGCAGACTGTAAAACCGGTGCCAACGAGTCCAGTTGCAGAGATAATAGAATTTCTTGTGCAGAAAGGGGAACACCCTCCTCACTTAGAATTCCGCGAGAGGATGACCGAGCACCCAATTTGTTGCCATCCATTCCGGCCACTTAAAAAGAATTGGCAACGTTCCTGGTGTGTTTTGCACAAGGCCACCGCAAACGATTAAGAACGATGACAAAGGGAAGAAAGAGACAAGAGGTTCAAGTAGACGAGATAGATTAAGGATAAGTTCCAGGCATTTTTATACGACACGTCGCATCGCACTTCATCAAGCAATTAGCACTCGAACGAAACAAAAGGAATGCACCCCCCCCCCACACACACATACCACCAGAAGCATTCGGAGCAACGTTCACGTTCAATTCCAGTTAACATTCTGATACTTGTTCTTATTTTCATGCTTCAGTTATTTATATTTTATAATAGTATTTTAAATTTTTTTACAATGAGCTTAACTTGTAACGGTCACGCGATAAATATAATCGTGTTTACCACTGAATAGACTCGATTCATCTGACGTCATAATCACATGGCAGTACGCTCAACAAATACCCAAGTGTTTCATTCGTGTTTGATTCGACTGCGTATTTTGGCGGCATTTTCGGATTTGCATCTACTATCATATAACAAAATAAAATATTGTAGCGTATCAAATTGCCATAATGCAAAAGAAAAATCGGTACTTTCGTATTATCGCAACCTACTGGCGGCATTATATGAAACGAGGCACCTGGTTGCCAATTTAGCGTGTACGACACATAGGAAATTGGGGTGCCAACTTGGCGAATTATTAATAGAGATGGCGATTGTTGCGATAATACGCAGGTACCAATATGGGCACATAAAAAAAAGGTTTCTTCAAAATTTAAGGTATCCGACTAGGTTAAAAGAGTGTTTTTTTGACAAAAATTTCGATTTTTTTTATGATTGTAAAATAAAGCCCCAACCTTTAAGATTCCAAAGCAGTCTTCATTTTAAATTTACGTAAATTAGAACTCTACATATAGCAATTTTAATAAGGCATAGTAGTTAAAAACGAAATTAGAAGTTTAGACTACCACTATTCCGTGTTTGTTTACATTCGACGTTAAATTTACCACGCCGATCTTCTCTCCAAATGAATGTACGGCGAGAATCGGTGTTTAGGTTAAAACAGGACTCATCGGTGAACTCCAATCTCTGTGCTGTCTGCACCATGCTTAACAGGCTCTCCTGTTCGTAGACGTGAGCGGGACGCAAACAGCAGGTCTTCTGGCAAACAACCCTCTCTCATGAAGTCTTTATGAAACAGTCACCCTTGATACACGGGTTCCTGTGGCTGCATTAAAGTAACGAAAGAGCCCAGAAGCTGAAGCCCCTCTGTTACGCCTCGCTATAATCGACAAACTGCGATCTTCTCTGGCCATCGTGGCTCTTGGACGACATTGCCCAGCCTTTTTCTCGATGGATCTGGTGTCCTGTAACTGTTTCTATAAGTTACACACGACGCTGGGTGTTAAATTGAACTCTCTACAAATCTAGAGTTGACATTGGCCTGATTCTAACTTCCCCACAATTTGCCACCAAATTCCATCATCTAAACGTTGGTGGTTTCGAATTGAATCGATTGCTTCAAAGTAACACCAAGAAATTCGTCGAGGTGTGCTGACGAACGGAATACGTCTTAACTTACACGCGCTTATAAAGCTTGCTTTTCTGCTGGCTCCGCCTACACACACGTGTACGCTTACGTATTTGCCGTACAAGATTTGCATTTTCATCTAGAAACAGCGGTTTTTCATTCAGTTTAGTTCTATGACGGATCTGTACGCGTCCTTCCATTTACCTCTGGGGAATTCTTTTGGGCCAGCATTTTCAACCAACCTTCTCCGAAGGGCAGAAAACGTGATATGTAAATTAAGTTTAATATATATATTCTTTATTCGCGAGGTTGAGAGTAAGTGAATCGTGAATAGATTCGAAATGAAGTAAATTGGCAGTGAAACGTATACGTAAACAGTGTAAGAACCCAGAAATTGGAATATCAAGAAAGTGATTCGATTAACTGGCGGGAGGTGTTAAAGTGAACGTGAAAGAAATAGAAGACTGCAAGAGTTCAGGTACTGCGATCTTAAATCAAGTCGATGTATAGAAAGTTAAACTAATAGTGCGGTCATTAAATACGTGCGCTCTGTATAAAGTTATATTAAAGGTAGAGCTGCATGATTGAATATATTCTCCCCATTGCAATCTCGTCTCTCCCCCATTCTATTACTGATTAAAGTTATCTTGTTTAAGTGTTGTTTGTGTCAGAAGTTGTATATAGTGATAAATAAAATAATTGAATTTCATCATGTCGTGCGACCATTTAGTTCCTCCCATACCTCTAGCCGGGTCACAGGGAAGAACGGACGTAAATTCTTCATAGTTCTTTTCATGCAATTCGATAAAATATGCAAGTTTTAATTCATTTCATTAGTGTATCCTCTACGGACGAAATCCAAGTTCAAAATGAAAAATAAATTAAAAATGGAATTGTTATTTTGAAAATCGTCTGTTTGTTGAAAATATCAACAATTTTTTAAATTAACCAATAGCAATTTAAAAAAAAATACGTAACTTTACCAGCATAAGACCACAAATCAAAAATCAAGGGTTACCAAATTAAACAGTGTGCCAAAATGAATTTGTTATCTCACCATATTTAGATAAAAATTGCCAAGTCCGAAGAAAAATCGTCACATCCAAAGGTCCCCCTACACTTGAGCCGACTAGAAAATATATTAAAAATATTTAGAATACTAAAAAATTTAAGGAATATAAAATTAAAATGTAAGCAAATTCGATAGTTAGCGCACAACCACTAGTGTAAATACGATTAGCTGTTATTGTTTACTTGATAACACATGATAATCGGCACAGGATCAAGCGACCTCTGGTGATAAATCGATCCCATTAAAAAACATCAAGTTTGTACTTTTTTTTAATAAAAAATTGATACGATTTCAAATTTAATAGTTGAGTAAAATTGTTCAAACGTTCAGATTCTTGAAAAAGCTTTTCAAAAGAGAAAGTTTTATACTAATATGTGTGCTTTTAAAATCAAGTTTACCTATGTGCGTTATTATCGTTGACACCTTTTTAAAAGAGAGTTTCCGCAAACAGCAAAAGTTGCAAAAACGAAGTGATAAGCTGGAAACACGTGATTTCATCTATCATGTGGCAATGAAATCACATGAATTCTTGCGCTGATTGGTTAGATACACGTTTGCATTTATCAAGTGACTAAAACGTCACATTGATTTAGTTTTTTTATACAGTGCGATTCATAAAGAAGTATACAGTTTCATACCACTATAAATCAAGAACAATGTCCGACATTATATGGTACCTCTAACAGAATTGGATGGGATTTTTTAAAGTTTTGTTTGGACAGTCACAGATGTTCTATGTGAGTCACACGAGACACACTGAGCCGACCATTCAATTCCGCCCCAAAGCGTGTTATGGTCAAGATTATAGATTGCGGCTTGACACACTGTTCCATCTCTGCTAAATCAACGAAAATGGCCGCCCTCCAGAAGAAATCACAAGATGTGGGTGCCCATTGGGTGATTGGTTGTCTCATCCAATCCTTAGGTTCATCTTGCAAGTAGACCGAACAGTGTGGAAGTACACCATCCAATTCGAAAATGAAATTGTCAATTGTGGCATCAACCAAAGAGTTAACATATTCAAAGAAGTGTCTCCCAAGACAGTTTGCTATTGCAAAAAGATGGAGCTGAACATTATTTCTGGACACTAAAAAGAACACATTTATCTATTAGGAGCCTCGCACGTGTTGCACTGTGACTATTGCCTGCGTCACTTCCGTTAAGGGCGAGACACAAACTTCATCTACCTTACGGTTCACTGAGGTTTTGCGTGTCTTTGAATATCACTGTTAAAAAGTATCAGAAAAGTGTTTCCTTCTTTATGAATCGCCCCAGTGCCGGTTTATCCATTGGGCGCTTGGGACGGGCACCCAGGGGCTCGGACCAGTTTTCTGGTTATAAATTTCGATCCGTCAGTGCGAAGGGGGTCTGTAGATCTTCTGCGTGCAGGGCCCAAAATGAGCTTAAATCGGCACTGAATCACCTTAAGTATTTTATTTAATTACAGGCAGATGTACATATATTGCTCAAAAGAGAGAATCACGATTACACGGTGGGGGGGGGGGAGTGGTTATTAATCGGCGTATGCGGAAAAGACATTACATGGTAGGAATAATAATAGGAGAAAATAATTTCAAAAAAAAAATAATAATAAATAAATTCAAATTGGTTGAATTTTCGAAAAAAAAATTGTGAAAATTTTTTTGTTAGATGATTTCAGACAGTAATTTTTCTGCAATGTCAATAATAAAAAGCGATTATTACTGAGAAGTTAGCACTGCGTAAAATAGTTCTTTGCACATTGCAACATTTCATAACCCAGCTCTCTTCCTGTACGGCCGGATGAGTCCGATCGAAGCTTTTCTCCGTCTTCCGCTTTAAAGTGCACTACAATTTCAACAGGTTTTTTTTTTAATTAATGCTAAAGAACCTGTACTTGATGTTTCTTTTTCTTGTCCTCTTTTTACAACAAATGATAAAAATACTGTAGTAGAAGTAAAAATTTTTTTATTGATTTTTAACGTTTGCAATTTAAAATCATAAAATAATGCATTGTTGATTATTGTTCGAGAAAAATAATAGTACAACTCTTGTATTTTTGAAAATAAAATCTTTTGCAAAGTTATTTCATATAAATGTTAGAGATATACAACGCTAAATTTATTACCAAATAGATAAATACAGGGTCTACAAAAACTCGTTTTTAAAAATGATTTGTGTTCATACTGTGATGTAGCCGCTCTCTTTTCCCTAATTAACCAGCTGTAATGTAGCCGCTCTCTTTTTTCCCTAATTGCTGGGAAAAAGTGGCCCGAATGGGCTCTGACCTCTGTTCCCACGACCATTCCTCAGAATCCGGGAGTGGACATAATCCCCGGCCTTTGTGGAATTTCGGTTTCCCACGCATCCTTGGCGACGGCGGGACGTTGAGGCGGCACCCAACATTTGGACCAGGAATTTTCCCACGTTGGAGAAGCCGACGAGACAAGGGACAAAGGGAGCCGAAAAGAGTGACCGAGAGCAACCTGGACTTTAAAAGGCGCGGGTTAAATTTTGAAGGGAGATGGAGAGAGAACCGCTTAGAGGCCTCTCGAGCGATCTAGCGAGAAACTCATACTCTGCATCTGCTATTATAGTCGACAGCGAAGGACTTTGGTTGCTTTTACCCTGCATTTGCGATTATAGTCGACAGCGAAGGACTTTGGCTGCTTTTACCCTGCATCTGCGATTATAGTCGACAGCGAAGGACTTTGGCTGCGTTTACCCTGCATCTGCGATTATAGTCGACAGCGAAGGACTTTGGCTGCTATTACCCTGCATCTGCGATTATAGTCAACAGCGAAGGACTTTTGGCGGCTATTGCCAATTACAGAGACTGTGATATCAATCTCGGAACGAGTGTTCTTAGTTAATCTTTACTCTTAATAAATTTTATATTTATAAGCTGAGTGAAGTCATTACAATACTATCAAAAACATTTCCAAATAAAAAAAATATCTGCACAACAGAATAATAAGTTGCGAGATTTTGGTTTTATCATTATTAATCCTAAGCATCCTATTCCTTAATCAAGTTTTTACGGCGAAACGGTGAGAAAACATTTTTGTAAATATGCTCTTTAGTAAAAGGGATAGATCTAAAGTTTAAATATAAATATTTAAAAAAAAACCTATGTTTAGAAATATATTTAAGTTTATGAAATAGAATCAATTTCACACATATATATATTAGAAATTAATACTTGTTGACTCTTCTACTAAATTTTGGTTCAATACATAATTCATCAGAATAAAATTTTAAAAATATATGTAGAGATAATTTTTTAATTACTTTAAAACACCGAACTTGGATAAGAAGGAAACAGGACAATGCGATGTCTTAATTAAATAAATTAAAAGTTTAAAAAAAAACTTTTTTTAAAAACCAGCTTTTTCATGTAAACGCGCTAAAAATAATAAAATAAGCATTTCCTTTAAAACTTTTTTACTATCAACTTACAACGTCATTACACAATTTATATGATATAAAAGCTTGTCTCGAGATTTACCTGTGTAGATAAACAAGCAAATTAAATAACTTAGCCTGATTGATTTTAATTTTTAAAATTTTCAAACTAAGTAAATACGAGTACTTAAATCTCACGACAAGCTTTATATCATATAAATTGTGTAATGACGTTATAAATTGATAGTAAAAAGGTTTTGATGGAAAAGCTTATTTTATTCTTTTTAGCGAGTTTAAATATAAGCTTGTTTTTAAAAAAGTTTTTTTACTCTTTTATTTTATTTTTTACTTTTTAGTAATCGCTGGACAGGTTTCTCAGTCTGTTCATCTCATTCAAAGCATCATTGTTGCAAGGTCGCTTGCCGGTTGATTTCGAACAGTCTAGGTAAATGAATTCTTGAAAAAAACACAATTAGACGAAAAACACAATTTTTTGTTTATATCCGTAATTTTTAAGCAATTTTTTCAATCTTCGTACAGATTTTGGACAAAACTGTTCTACACACGAAAAAAAAAGTTTCGTGAAATTTTGTTCAAAACTGAAGAAGTTATTAAGTGTTTAATTAGAATGTTGAAAAACCGTGAAAAAAAAGTTTTCGCCATTTCATTTTTTTGAATGACTTATACTAAAAGAGCAAAGCATGAGCTATTTTAATACGGAATGTCGATTCATTTAAACGAAAAAAAAAATTCATGCGCAACAATTTAGACATCATTTTTATTAAAACGAATCGATTTCGACTCATTTGAAAATAAAATCGTGATACAAATATTATTCTTTAGTAAAAAAAAATTATACCGTATCGTGGCGAAATAAATTAGATCGCTGTTTTAAAAACGTCAAAACTCCACGAAAAAAAAAATTACCCCTCGTCGTTCTTTATTTTAAGTCGCAGAGCACAGCGGAATAAATAGCCCACAGGGGCAAAACAATTATGCGTTTTAAGGTTTTTAATTGATATCTTTTTTAACTAATTGCAATTTCGAAATATAAATGGTCAAAACATGCATTGTCATCCAAACTAAACGTGTATACGAAATTTCAGCTCAATCGGTTGAAGATATCAGCTACAAAATTGTGAGTTGCAAGATTCTACCCGAACAAATTACATACATTGCAAGTTAAGTAAAAGCTTGTAAAATAGATATTGTTCCAATAGAAAAACAACGCCGCTAAAGAAGTTTTCACCTCAAAAATATCCATCATCAGTGAGAAAAAAAAAAGGAATATAAATTTCAATCACTCGCTATAAAAAAAAAAAATTGTGAAAGTAAAACTTTTCGAAATAGAACTGAAGATGGCGCTACTGGTAATTTCATAATTGGGTGCTCATTTGTGATACGATGATTAAAATCTCTCTACTGAATAAATATCAGTTTGATTGGTAGGAACGCCAAGGCAACTGGGGTATTTTCTTGTCGATACGCTCGAGTCATTTTTCAAGGAAGTCAAGCTCATGTAACGGCTTTTGTTGTTAACGCGGTGAAATACCAATTCCAACTAGTTATATATGTTTCCTGCAAAGAATAAATTTATGGCTGTCTTTTAAAAAAAAACGCTGAAAAATTATGGCGTTCAACAAGTTCAATAAAAGTGGCTTAATTGGTATAAAATTTATTGCAGGAAAAAGGTGAAAGAGTTATATCGAATTGTTCTTTGGAAGCGTCATTTTTAATAAACAAACAAAAGCGGTTTAATTTTAGCAACTAAAATAGGATTCTAAATGCAATAATGATTTCTCGAAATACTCGAAAAGTTTTAGTAAATGGAACATAACATATTACGTCGTTCTCTTTCACAGTTCTATAATTTTAGAACAAATATACTGAATTTTGAATCCACGAATGCTCGGCAAATAAATGGGTGTGGTGTCAATTTCTCTGCCATCGATTAGTCCTTTTGTTTTACAATCAGTGGCGCACACAGAACTCTCTTATTGGAGGGGAGGGGGGTTACAGTCGTAAAAACACGTAGACGTGAGCGCCGAGAGGCAATCTCTATGGTAAAAATTAAAAACCTGTTGGTCTACGGAGGAGGTTGAACCCCCAACCCTTGTATACGCCACTCTTTCCAGTTACATCGAAATTAACAATAACGATATGCCTTGATTTCATAAAATTTATTTATGAAAGAGCTGCCATTTGTGATACCTTAAAAATGAAATTTTATATCCATACATGTCAGGGCCGCTTTTCGGCTTAGACACGAGCCTGGGGCGCAAAAAGTTGGAGGGAAAAAAGAGAGAAAAAATTACAACGAAAATACCAGTGCCTAGCTAGTCACGAGAGAGAAGCATTTCAGCCATTAAGAGAGTAAAAACTGAAATGAGATCTACCATGGAAAAAGAAAAGCTTAACAGTTGCTATGCACTCAGAATGATATTACAATGGAAATTGATCACAATGACGTCATGAATGATTTTCCAATGATCAAAATTCGAAGAAAACCTTACAGCGAAGAAAAATATGATAATTAATAAGTTAAAAGCAGTTAATACAATAATGTGTACTTTATACTGTAATTGCAAAAGATTTCATTAATTTACTGCACAGATTTATAAAAGAGATAAGCAAGTGATCCGTGATGCCGTAAGGTAAGAAATAAACAAGAGTGGCCAAACCATGCAACTATCCTTTCCTAATGGCTGCCGGTTGCCAGTCCAGGACACGGCGGGTCCTAACGTAATGGATAAAAGAAACTCTCCAAAGAGCAAAAATAAACAAAGGGAAAGGAGTAAAAGGAAAATCCCTCCCAAACCATAATTGACAAGGTAAGATCTAAAGGAGGGGGAACTCTGAAAATAGGTGAGGGCGCAGCAATGTGAAGTGCCTAGAGCACCAGGGAAATTAAAAACGGCCCTGATACATGCCATTTATTATAAAATTAAAAAGATCCATGGGTATCGAATTTGCTGATGAAGGGTTTCTAAATTCTGTGAATTAAAAATCACTATTGTACCACATATTAGAAAAGGCCATTAATAAAATACTAAAAATGCTGTGTGTATTTTGTAAATGCTGCAAAAACGAATTAAAAGACAAATATAAAATGACGCAATTTTGAAGTATAAGTATATAAAATATAAAAATTAATTTTCTCCAAGTTTTACGAAATTGCACCGATTTTTATTATTATATGGAAAAAGAAAAAAAGTGGAAAAGTGATTCAGCAAATTCGGTAGTCACTTTTCCAAGGGCTTTGTATCCAAAATTTTCTTCACAGAAATCTTTTCACTATCTACAAAATTCTCACTCTATCATAACTGAAAAGCGAAAGGGAATCCACGAGACCTCGACAGGAAAAGGACATGTTTTATTCCACCAAATGTTCTTCCTTGACAATAAAAAAGCTAGCGAAACAATTTTTTTTGGCGATGTGATAAAATAGTAGAAAAACGAGGTGCATTACTTTGAAATCAGATTATCAAGTAGTTGCGCAGAGCTGTTCGCTAAGTTAGTTATAGTTTCGTCAGCGAGCGGAGTAAAAATACATAAATCGATTTCGGCCGTTTTGTCACTGTCTCTACTCCCCCCCCCCCCTCCATCTCTCGGCTGGTGATAAATGTCACCGAAAAAAAAACACAAGTTCTCGTTCGTTCACAGAATTTTACACTTTTCGAAAGAAAAGAAATTTTTAAAAAGAAGACACTAAGAAACAAATATAAAACCACAACATTTTTGGAGCGCCAGAAAAATTTTTGCCACCCTAAAATGTCTTCACTCGAGTCGAGTTTTCCATTTTGTCTTTGCTTTTTTTTATCGGATATGACAAGAAGTGCTTCAGTTTGTTTCAAGTCGAAGTTAAAGTTATATATTTGCGTTAAAGATTTTTATTCTGTGCATCGATTAGAACATTTTGTGATGCTGCATAAACATTTATTTTGAAAGAACTTGAATTTTTTTTTTCGTGAATAAATTTTTTTTTTTGGTTTTACTTTGGAGAAAAAGAAGTTTTTCGCAAAGAGCTTTCAAATAAATATATCATATTAATTTTTTGAAAATGAAAACATATCATTTCTCACAATGTGTGACTTTTCATTTCTAAGTTTCTGACAGAGAAAATAACTCTGTGAGCATATTTCAGTATAATATATAAAACGTTTTAAATAACATTCGTAAAATATTTATGTACAATGGGTACTCTTTTAGCAACTAAATAAAAATACCAAATATGTTTCTCAGAATTCCAGATTTTTATGACAAAATGTAATTAAAAACTATACAAGCAAACAAATTCATATGTAGAAAACTTACAAGTCTTATATTCCCATTATAAAAAAAACAAACCTTGATTAAATTTTATATTAATCCAGATATTTTTAAAAATAGGAATTTTCTTCTAAAGCTATTTTAATTTGTTTGTAACCAAAAGAACGAATAATCAATCGAATATTCCTAATATTAATATTTTAAAATCGAATAAATAAGTTCTTTTTACAGAGAATATTATCAGGGTTTTGTATAATAATAAAAATATATACATTAAAACATAAAAATAAAAGACAAAAGCGATCAAAAAACCAACTGCTGTTGAAATTTTTTCGAAGATTTTGAAACTTACAATTATTCCTCATTAGTAAAAAACACGTCAATGAAATTTTTTACATCTCATTGTATGCTATCGGCATTTTATGTTCTTATATAAGAAATATATAAATATTATTTATAATTAAATAAATAAATAATACCAATCAAAAATTAAATAAGGTTATTAATCTTATTTAACAAATTACATAGTTTCTACTCATATGGTAGGTTACCTTGTATCTAACCGACGACATAAATAACAGTTTACATTCTCTCAATATAAACAAGGAACGAAAACAAATCTAATGTTCAGCATTTTAATAAATGACAACCTTCAAACATACTTTCCAAAAAAATACACAACTTAAACGTAGAAGGAAATTCGAACGATACTCTCGTTTATTCGCTCATAATTATTATTCATACACAAAGTAAAAGCACATCCAAATTCCTAAGTACGAAAACTACTTCTGAAAAATACTCATTCGATTACATTTTACATCCCATTACAATACAAATTGAATAAAAAGAAAAGTAAAACGATTCCCATTTTTCCGAAAAGAATTCGTTGCGCATTAATTTCGGAATGAAAATCCGCTTCCGAAAAATATGCAGATTCGATTACGTCTTATAAAATTGCTTAAAAAAAAAAAAAAAAGACGCGGAATGGAAGAGAAAAAATAAATCTTCTAAAACAGCAGATAAATAAAAAAAAAAAATAGGGGGGGGGGCAGTAAGAATTTGATAAATCGTTCTAGTTTTTAGATCGCATAGGGGATTTTAGTTCTTCTCAAACTACAGAAATGGGAAAGTTCTAAAGAAAGGAACAAGGACGATTTTGTGAAAAGAACGCTCCAAACGATAAATGGACAATTTTTTGAAAAAAATCGTTTGCTAAGAAAACATTCGCAGCGACTCGTCTGACAGGAACATTACGGAAAATTAGATTTTTGTGTCACTTATCCCCCCCCCCCCGATGTAACGACAAAAATAAGAACGTGAAAATGTAATGCACACCATGCAACAAAGAAAATGGAATACATGAAAGACAAACTGCAACAATAAATGTAAAGAGTGTAGTTTTTTTTTTTAAACTGTGCCAATTGACTCAGCAAACACACGGTCATCATCAATTCAATGAACTTATACCGCGCAATGATTTATTTTAACTCTTGTATTAGTTTACACGCGTTTTATTTTGATGCATTCAACAAAATGTAGCAATAAGTACCGATTATAAATAGCAAATGATGTGACAAAAGATAAGGTCAAATTTTTTCCCAATCCGAAAATCAATTTCCGGCATCAATTTTCTTTGTAAAAAAAAAATAAAAAGACAAAGGCTACTTTTTAAATTTCACTGTACTGAGAAAAGTAGTTTGGAAATCATGACTCATCCTACAGATAGAATGGTACATGGAGTACAAAAAAAAAGTTACTCTCTTTTTCTCCCTCTTTTTGTAATTTTTCAAAAAAATTTACGTAATAATACAAATAATAATGGCAATTTTCCCCTTCCTTTTCAGAATCCGAGGGCCAGTCATAAGCTAATAAAATATCTCACCGTTGTCAAACTAATATCTGCAAAGTGCACTTATTGGAGATTTTGACATTTTGCCTATTACGACTAGTTTGCTCACCAATTTTCACATAAGAAAATTGCCACATGATTTCAAGTATTTTACGGTCAACTGCGGTGGCTTAAAAAATATGCTGTGTGCCTCAGTCAAAATATTGTCAAATAAAATTCACTCAAAGTCTCAAATTTCAAAATTTGACATAGCAGATATTGGTTTTACAATGACTATATATGTAAGAATAAAAACTGCATCAATCATAAGAATCCAATAAAAATATATTGAATCAATTTTCATCGATTTTTTTGTACTTTCCTTGCGGTTAAAACATTTTAAAGTAAATAAAATATTAAATTACACAATTTTAAAATATCAGATATAAATTACAAATATTTTTGCCCTAGTTTTAAAATACCAAGCCTTTCATTTATGAAAATTATCAACCCACCAATATTATTATTGTAGCAATAATTACATTTCTTCCTCGTTTAACAGTGTGTATTATTTACTTCCTGTTAAAAAGCTTATTTTTTATTCTATTTTTTGCAAAGCTATTTTTAAGGTCATAAGGTGCAGTTGTACAATTTAGGTATTTTAGCAATGGATTTATTGAACATATTAAACATTTCAAAACATCTCATAAGTTAAGGAATTGTTTATATTTTCAAATACAAGCATTTGAAGCTGAGATAACTTTTTGTTTTCAAAAATACTTTTTCAATTTGTCAAAAAATGTCTCTATTGCTTTATTAAGTTTGTATCGTAAACCACAGGTTTTCTTGAAATTACGCTAAGAAAAGGCATAATTAATTCAATAGTTTTAATTTAAATTAATCAAATCTTCAAAAAGTTTATTTTTAATAATACACAGTCTTTTTGAAAGGTTTTAAGAAGGTTTTGTTCCCAGAAGTTGGTTGTACCTACCCAAGAAAAGATGAACTCAAATAACATTTTCGAACATAAAAACAGTTTGTAAGAATCAATAATAAGAATAAAAAATACTGTTTGAATTCCCTCGGTCTGCTAAAGGATTATCTGAAAAATCTGAAGATAAGAGATTTAAACATTATAAAAGAACTGCTAAAATCATGGGAAGGATGAGTTCATCTCTCTTTATCATATTTATTCCGCATATTTCGTTTATTTTATTTCTTTGTTTCTTTCAGAAAGGTTGCCAAAGCAGTTAAAGAATTGAAGATTTTTTTTTTCTTTTTCGAAGGAAAAACAACAACAACAAAAAACTTTTGCTAATCTTTAGACAGAAGCTGTGAAAGAATCAAGAGATAGAAAAAAGGAAGGGAAAAAAAGTTCGGTAAATATCTTCGGAACTATCTCTTAGCGCGTGCTATCATAAAACACAGACATTATCAGCCGCCGAAAAACTGTAATTGGATGCAGCTGCAGGCTTGGCTCATCGGAATAAATGACATTCTCCTGCCAAAATGATTCTTCAGCGTTTTCAAATAAATGGCATAGAGATTTTTTTCTAACTTTTTATTTTATTTTCTAACCACCTCAGTTAAAATTTTCCGCTGAGTTTAGAACGGTGGAAGGGTTGAGAAACAGATATTAAAGTGAGGAGGAAAAAAGGAAAAGAAAACGCAATTTTGCAAAGAAGTGGAATATTCACTAAGTAATGGCCAACAGGTGACGCGACGAATCGACTTAAAAAGTGAAGAATTTGTTTGGTCGGCATGGCAACACATCGTCATGACGACACTCAACTGGATGTTACAATGCATGGCGTTTTAGCTGCAGACGATAAAGATTTATCGGAAACGAATTAAGATCCCAAAAAAGGAATGAGCTGGTACAATAAACTGTGTTTGGCGGTGATGGATATATGCGATAGATTTTATGGGAAAGGCTGAGACCTTTTGTCTTTCGAAAACATATATTAATATTTAAAAAAAAAAAGAATCAAGAGTTATAATTGTCTCAGAATTGTTTCGAAGATAGTATGCGAAGGTATAGAATTCTTTTTTTTACAGTATTTCTATCAATCATCCCCCTATAAATCTTTTTTTGCATTAGGTTCAAAAATTTGAAAAACTCAATGATCAATTAATGCAAAATAAAGTTTGGTATAAAAACTACCTATAATAACTTTTTCATTTTTTTCCTGTTCGTAATCAGCAAGATCTTTCTGGCGATGCGAACTGTGTGAAACAAGTCTATACATACAACACATAAATTAGTCTGAGTGAAACACATAAATTAGTCTATACACATAAATGTTTGGAACGTTTCGTCACGCTGGTGTGAGTAAAATGTAGCAGAAACGATAAATTTAGAATGCTAACTTTAAAATAAATCCACAAAAGAAATCTAATTATTTTATTCCACTTAAGAATTCAGTAATACAAAGAAAACGATATATTTTGAAATTAATGGGCTCGATTCATGACAGTCACGTGTTCTCCATTCAATTCAAAACTTGTGCTTTCTACTTGTAAAATTTAGATAAAATTTAAAATTTCAAAACTGTGGAAAGATGTTCAAGTATTTTTTAAGGAAAAAAATTTCATCAAAAAGTTATTATTCAAAGAAAAAAAATCATACTTTAAAAAGAAAGTTTCAGCAAGAAACAAAAGTTTGCAACAGCGAAGCGCTTGAATTGATTAGTTGAAAACACATGATTGCGTTTATCGTGCGAGAATGACGTCACATGTATTTATGAATTTATTGGCAGGGAACACGTGACTATAGTTCTCACGTGATTATAACATCATGAATTTAGTCTGCTGAATATTGAATAACAAACATGAGCAGACGATAAATAAAAAATTGAGTCACGAGGCTTAGTCAATAGCACTGTGTAACGCTCTTAACTAATTCTGAAACTAGGTTGCAATGCGGACTGATCCGAGGTACTGCGCCTGCGCGAGTGCCACTCCAGAAATTCGGTGTTTACCTCTCGAAAAGAGAGAGGACGTTTTTAGCTCCGCCAGCGAGCTTTGTGTGGATATTTGATTTTTCGGTGATTACCTTACGACGAGAGAGGTCGTTTAGCTTCACCAACGAGCTTAGTGAGGAGATCATTTCAGTGATTGTCTCTCGAACAGCGATCTGTGAGCTCCACCAGGGAGCTTTGCGTGGATGCCATCTGGGCCAATGATTTGCTTTACTTTCTCTAAAATTGTCAACAAAATCGGGAAACATGATTTTTACTTAAAATGTGTACAATGTGTATATAAGTTTACGTTGTGTGATCGTGATCCAATAAACCATTAAAAAAATTGTCTAGGACGTTACAGCTGTATCCGCGTTCTCTACATAATTTGCTGCCTATTATGTATCATAATTTATTCTCGACAGATAACGCTACCATGAGTCTGTCAACGCGCATTTTTAAAAGAAGTATACAGAAATCAGAGAGAGCATAGATGAGAATTATAGCATTTCAACAAAGTTCAAAATAAATTAACATATTACTGGTCACATTTTGCATGCATCTCTATTTCAATTGAACTCGTATTTTAATATTTAGACTGCATAAAGTACAGCGGTTATTGATCGAACAGAGTTTGCAAATTTACGTAATTTAAAATAGAGCGACTATTGCGTATACTCTCTATGGAATATGAAAGTGTATCGAAATTGAATATATATGGCATTCATAAAATACACAAAAGTGTATGGATAATTTACATGTATATTATATCTTTATCTAGCATAAAGTGCGTGTAGCAATTATGATACAAATATTAAGTATATAGATTTTGATTACATGTAAAAATATGTACATCGTAACATTTCAAAATACTTTCCATTTGATTTCATTTAAAGTTCTTTTTTATCAGTGCATTATTATGTATATAAAATAGCGTTAAATCCCGTATTTCATAAAATATAACTCGCGGTATCTCATGAACTATCCAATCAAGTCGATCAAACGCTGGACAATCATCAGAGATTTTTGGAAGTTCTCGGGAAATCAGATTTCATATTTACAACCTTTTAAGTTCATGAGGTATGTCAATTTTTTTAAATCAACAACATTTCGATCTATGTAGAAGTCTAATTTTTTTCTTCTATGCTCATCTTTATTTTTAAAGCTCTCATTTTTGTAACACGCCCCCGTGCATTTGGATCGCATTTTCAGTGTAAAAAGTGCGCGTTGTCAGTCGCATTTTGCAGTAATTATTATTACGTTGCATTTTGGATAAATTTTATGCAACGTTTTTTAAACAGCGTTTTGAAGAATACCAAGTTTATTTTCTAGAATAATTAATTTTTGGGTTTTTTTTTTTATTTAAATGCTTTCGCCGGCCTGGACCAAGTTCCTTTTTTGATATAATTTTAAATCGTAAAAACTTAAATATAACTGTACATATAAAAATGCACTATATTTTATTTTTTGACACAGTTTAACTAATATGGCAATATATATATATATATATATATATATATATATATATATATATATATATATTATTTTTATTTTTAAAGAGAGACTTGTGGAAAACGTACTACTTTTTTGTGTCAAATTGTTCCATATTTTTATTTTAAACTGTCTATTGTTAGTAAATTAACAAAATACGGTGTCATATTTAATCAATTCAAGCAATGGGCCTCAAAATGACATATCACAATGCTCAGTACTACTCTTTCTTTTTTTATTTTCTCTCCGCCCCCGTTCTCGTGAATGCGCCCCGTCTCGTGTCAACACGCACAGAACTCTCGGGAAAGAGGAAGTCACGTGATACCGGAAGTACGTCCACGGATAACGTCATGGAGCACGTGCGGGTGTACGCTTACACAGGACGTCGGACCGCCCATTCTTCTAAACGAGCCGTGTAACATAAAAGAAACGAAATGTTTACACGAAACTTTTTTTTAAAATTTCCCTCCTTGCCTACTTTTTTAACAGAAAAAGTTGGCCTACTATCAGTAACGAAAACTTATTTTTCAACGACCACAGATATTTTTAACAGAATGTACGTTTCTGGAAGCATAAATTAGTAAACAAACGGGAGCCTTTTTAAAATGGTGTCTCAGAGATACCAATTATTTTTAAGAGACTAGAGAAAAAAAAAAAAAGAAGATAAAAAGTACAGGTTATCACAACAGAGAAAATGAAGATCGCCATTAAAGAATCTGGGTTGGTTTTAACGGTAGAACGTTCAATGGAGCACATGATCTCCGAAGAGATCTTCATCCCCTATCTTCATATTTGGGGGTGACATTCAAAGTAGAGCTTGCCATGATATATTTAAAGTAATAAATTTCAAAAAAAAAATATGCTAAATACAAATTAAAAATTTCAATTTTAAAAATTAACATTAACAATTACAAGCTTGAAAATTAAGTTAAAATTGCTGGAGCCTATTGTGTATGTTTGCGTTGTATTGAGTGAAGTGGAAAATGAATAAAAATATTTTTTATTGAACAAAAGGTGTGGCATGAAAAATAGTGAATCTGTGTCAGCCCGAAACAACCTCTGATAAACAGAGAGTTTGATTTCAGCCAGTTTGGTTTTTAAGAGTCCACATTATGTTAAAAGAGTATGATAACTCCGTTTTCTTTCTGAAAGTAAAAAGCACGGGTTCCGAATCGAGGAGGGGGGGGGGATATATGTCTATTTTTTGAAAGATAACATATATAAATGTGAATATTATATGTAAATGAATAAAAATAGGTTCAAAGCATCCAATCTCTAAAAATATTCAAACTACTGTGGATCTTAATATGTCAAAAATGAGCCCCCCCCCCACCTTTACGAAATCATGGATATACCGAAAAACTTCAAACTCAGTGGCGTACATAAACCTCTCTTATAGGAGGAAAGTTCATTGAATATTACACTGATGTGCAAAACCTAAGAAACAGGTGTTTTTCTAACTGCTACGAGAAATCTCTGAGAGACACGAAATTCAGAAATGGGAGACGGCATTTTACACTTAAAAGATGACGAAGGCAGAGGCGCGTAAAAATGCATATAATGTGAAATTAAACAAAAAAAAAAGGCTTTGTTGAACTCATAGTATCGTTACACGTGATTTTCTGTCCAAGAGGAAGGCTAACAAACAGATTTTCCTCAGTAAAAGATATGCTCACCTCTTGCTGCAGTGGTTGCTTTGCACCGTCTCTCCATACTCAGCACCAGATTGTCCAACAGTTCTTGAATTAAGAGTGTGTCTATTGCTCAATCAGCATCTGTTTCAGGTGTTGGGTGTAACCTGGAGGATGTAATCGCACCACAAAGGGATGTAATCCCACACATGTTCTAAGGAATTTAAATCAGGGGAGAACGCTGGCAAATTGATTACAGTGATATCTTCATTTTTCAGCAGCTGCTGAATATCAGCACTCCAGTGCATTGTCATCCATAAAAACCAAGTCTGGTCCAATAGTACTTCGAAACAGATGCACATGGAAAAGGATCGCCTCCTTACAATAGCAATCTCCGATTACAGAACCTCTGTCGAAAACGCGGAGCTCAGTTCGCCGTTCAGCATAATGCTTCCCTCCAGGACCATCATAATGGTCTCTCCGTGATGTTATTGGGATGAAACCGTGTCCTGACCTCTCTCCTAATCAACTGGCGTTGAGAATCACTTGGGGCACTAAAATGACTCTCATCCTTTAAGAGGACACGACTCCATTGATGAGATGTCCAGTTTTTGTGCTGCTTACACCATTCTAAACGGTGCCGCCAATGCCCAACTTTCAAAGGGATGCTGAGTTAAGGATGGCGGGCGATTAGGCAACTTCGTGAAGGGTGTCTGGCTTCAGTAAACCGCGACATTTGTCACCCTGCTGCTGTACACAGTTGCTGAACAATGGCGCTTGCTTGCTGATATCGGGCTCTTTTCGCATGCTGGACGATATGTCAGTCATTCACCGCAGTTGTTTTTATAGGGTGGCCTATACCAACCTTTCTAAGAGCTGTACCTGTGGTTTTTAGATGGTTTTTCCAAGCTCGAAACGACACTTTGGTTGATTCTGAACTCTTCAGCTACACTGGTCAAATTACGCTTCTCCTCCAGCTTTCCGATCATTCTTCCACGCGTGTACTTGACCAGGTGATTTCTGCTAGCCATATTTCAAGAAAGAACTCACTTGCACTCTCAGTGAATGTCTTTAATTGTGCCTCCGTTCTTCCTTTCATTGCAGTCTTGAGCTACGCGCCAACCGCACGCGTTTTGTTAACACTCATGTCTCCTATAATACTTTGTTCCTAAAATTTGCACACGCATCCCCTTTCTTTTGAATTGCGTGTTCATTGGACTGATCGCAATAACCCCTTTGCTGCAATTCCAAAGCTATCTGCTTATAATGTAC
This sequence comes from Trichonephila clavata, assembly GCA_019973975.1. Classification (NCBI taxonomy): domain Eukaryota; kingdom Metazoa; phylum Arthropoda; class Arachnida; order Araneae; family Nephilidae; genus Trichonephila; species Trichonephila clavata. Next base: position 17,000 of record BMAO01018124.1, on the reverse strand, counting down.
ATTATTGCTTAAGTTTTGCCCACCTGTGTGGAAGAATCATTTTCTAAAAAAATGCTCCTTTTATACAACACCCGGATATAAATGACCGCAAGAGTTTTTGGACTAGGAAAATCCATAGAATTTTTTCGACAATTTGTTCTTTTTGTTTCATTTTTTCGAATATTGTGACATCACTAACTTTTTTTTAATGGTGAAAATGTTAAAAAATGCGAGCCATTATGAGTGCAAAATCGTCTGGGACGGAAGACAACTCCATAAACTGGCCCATAAAGCTATTTCACTCAATGTGTTACGATACACTAAATCGAAAGGCCGAGCACTTGGGATCCACAGGTAGAAAAATTACTTAAGGAATAGGTAGAATATTACGTTCCAACTTGAAACTGATTGAACTAGGCTAATTTAAAAATCGAATTTAAAAATAACAGAAAAGATTGCATTAGGTTTTATTGTGAAAAGAACTGATGTGTGTGTGTCAGCCAGAGTGGGAGAGGGATGAATTTAAGCAAGTAAGTCAGAATCTAATTAAAATTAGTTTTCACTTCCAACGACCTACTAAAAAAATTAAGTTCTCTTACAAAGTCCTTTAAAAACTTTATAGAAGTTCAAACTCTTATTTTCTTCACTAAATTTATTGAATTTGTGTGCTCGCAACTAATTTTTTGAAAAAAAAAAATATTAGAACTGATATTATAATGCAAGTTGATTAATTCCACAGTATTTTAATTTTCTGAAAGGAAATGCTGCTGAACAACTCAGTATAAATTATTGAAGAGGTTCGTACCAATGCCTCATATTTCGTATACACAAAGTCGATACGCGAAGAAAAATAAATAAGTACGAGTGAACTATTTCAATGAAAATAATCAAAACTAAGATAATAAATTGAAAAGAACATAATCTGAAATAAGTGTCCAATACATAGTTTGAAGTTAATGCAAATATAATTTTATTCAGATTACATTTATATAGTAAAGTTTGAATTCAAAATTGCTCATTTGGAGAAAGAAAGAAAAAATGAATGCAAGTTTAATCCTTAAAGTGAATATAAAAAGTTAAATTGAATTGATTTCAAATACAGCTTGGGTGGTACAAATTTCTATTCTAAGTTTTTGTGGATTGTTTGATTCCTTCCTATTAATCAGAAAACTGAAATAAAACCAATAATTAAATTTTAATGCAATAGAAAATGCATAAGAATATTAGTATCCATATTAATTATATAATGCTAGCAGGGGCGTAGCTACCACCGTATCAATGATGCGGGGCCCCCAGCAAAAAATCGTTATATGTTAGGAGGTCCCAAAAGGAACCACAAGGAATTTTTTATACAAGATATTATCAAGACTAGCTACGCCAGTGAATCTAAAGAATTTTTTTAACAACGTATTCGAATTCGTAGCAGTGCGGAGAAACAAAAATAGAAAGATAATAGTAATAATCTGCATATCCATTGCTAATTTAAAATTTAAAATTATTTTTACGGGATTCTCTTTTTTGTTTAGTATTACAAAACAGAGAAGAAAGAAGAGAAAAAGCTTCAATGGTTGTAAAAACATATATGTTTCGCTAAAATTCTAATTTCTGAAAATGTCTGCCAAAGACAGTTTTAATGCTTTTAAAAGAGAAAGAAAGTTATTATCGTAGGCGCCAATGTTCTTCCCATTTGCAGCTAAATCCTGATACTAGCTCTCCGCTAATTGGTTTATATTGCCTGGGGCAACTGGACAAAGCTCTTTATTGGCTGGAACTAGGGGAAAAGGAACGTCTAAGCCATTGGCATTCCTAAACCTAACGGTTAGCTAATGCGTTTAGTTACACAAGTTTTAGCGATGTTTTCTTCCGAGAGGCAGTGCTTAGTGTTCTAGTAAGCTTGTTTTAATTGCCTCTAGTCTCTCCGGCAATATTCACTTTCTTTTCCCCACTAAAACATGACGCACTCTGAATTAATATCACAGAACTAGGAACACAAAACAAAAACAAAAAATTCCAGAAACCATTGCTATAAATAAGAAAGTTCGAACATTTATAACAAACCAACGCCATCATAACGACAAATAAAAAGTGAATAGCCGTAATTCAGTGGCTATTTTTAGGCAGACAGGATATCATCTGCAACCCACATACGGTGTTTAAACATGAATCATTCTTAGATAGTTTTATTTTAGCCATTTTGTAACTTAGATGATCAAAATGGCGCTATTGTTTCCTGAAGATATGACCCTGCAAAAACTCGTTAGAAAGTATTTTAACGCGTAAATTACGCAAACAAAATCATCTTCATTAGAGATTTATCAGCATTCCTGGTACTCACGAGGGATTTTAAAATAAAATGGATGCAGCTGCAGCGCTGGGCATCAATAATAAAATCCCCTAAAATAAAGCTGCACTTCCTCTTTTCGATATTATCAGTTCGTAAAATCAATCCTAATTAATTGAAATCGCGTGATAAAACGATCGGTTTCGAATGGCATCGTTTCATCGTCACGATTTTCCGGAAAAGTACGTCGTATAATCAAATGATGAGAGCAGATAAAGTTGAGTCGGGAACATTATGAATAGATCGGGGAGAGGAGGTTGGAAAGTGTACGATCCGATATTTGCGTTTAACCCACCAACACCACGACCATCAATAAACGCTCGTGTGGACTTTTTTAAGATCTTCAGCCTTGAAAATATTTGATCACACGGAAAAAATAATTGAATTTTTATGCTTTGCATTAAAAAAATTCTCTGTTAATAATGCCAGTTGTTATTAATTATCTCACAGGTTTAAACAAAGATGAATTCAATTACAAATTTCAAGTTAACAACATATAGCTGAAATCGTTCTCTGATTTTTTTACTGGTGCTACGTTTGAAACTTGTTACTATTCCTCAACGTAAATCATCATTTTTTTTTTTTTTTTGTAACTAAAGATTAAAAAATCTCCTACAATTCCAGGTTTCATCTTCATAACACAACAGGAACTAAAGTAACATAATTTATGTGTTTTTCTTTTATTTCTCAAGCACTAAGTAGTCCGAAATCTTAACAAAAACATTTTTAAGACAAATAATTATTCAGATATCTTCTTTTTTGTGCGTGACATAATTTCTATCATTATATGAACTGAAAAAATTGTGGTTAGAAAATAAAAACAATTTTGATAATTCTTCCGGGTGCTTTTGTATTTTTTTCTAAAATTGAGATTAGTTATAAAAAATTTTCATTGCCAGCGTTAACTTCCTACATCTATATTTCTGATTTATATTTAATAATAGAAGTTTCTAAGACTGCTTAAGAAATACTCCAGCAAATGAAAACGATATTTTCACATTAGAAATTACAATCTGTGATACGTTGAAATCCCATAAATAATGGTATTCCTCCCAATCTCGAGTAGAACATTCTTTTGAAAGGCCAAGTGCAGCAATTTGCTGTGGCATTGACTAAGTAAGTCGTCAGAAATCCTTTGAAGAAAATATTCAGCCATGATTTCGAGCATTAATGGTTTTCCGATCATGTACGTTCGATGGGATTTATATCTGAGCGGCTGGTGGTTATATCACTCGTTTACAGTCAGTAACTGTTGAAAGAGTTTGATCTGTGACCCTGGTAAACGCCATTTAAAAATAGTCCTCACCAGCTTGTGCACGGCCTTGTCGACAACATGGGTTCATGACCTCATGGAGTATGCTCCACTCTAGAGTCCTATCATCAAAACTTACCAACTGGAATTATGACTGATTTGACTAAGCAATGCTTTTCTAATAATCCTGGGCCCAATGAGTTTGTAAAGGACCCTGTAGAGACGCTGTAGATGATGGCTACTATTTGATGCAGTGTTGTTGCTTGCCCGCTAATACTAATTATTCAACGTCAACTTTTAAGTCTGAAGAAAATATGGCTGGCCACTGAATTGTCCAGTGGGACATAACGCCTAAAATTATGCCCTGCCAGCATACTATTGATACTTTAGATCGAGAAATGTTGAATTCCCTAACAATTTTCTTAAGTGAATGCATCTAGTCAGTTCACACAAGCACTCCGAGTTCAAAGTCTGTTTGTTATTTTTCGCTGTCGCTGAAATCAAAGTCGGAAAACTTTTCACACGAATCATTTGGAAACCCTAACGCTATCTATTTACACATTGCTTATGCGATTTTACAGCCATTAAAATATTTACATACTGATATCCCTTTACTTGAAGCATCAATGTCTATCTAACCTAAATCAAGTTAACTTAAAATATTAACCGACATTATAGGGAAAGTCACAACACAGGCAATTCACTCAAAATCTACAACTACTACAGGTACGCACATACATTTCATAATGTTTAAATATTACCTTACACAGAACATAATAAGGTTTGATAAGACCTTATTATGTTTTTGTGTGTAAGGTAAGAATCTACTTATATACTAAACTAGCTGTTACCCGCCCGCTTCGCTGGGAATTTCATGATGTTTTATAAATTTTTACTGCTTATATATATGTATAAATTATTGATATCTAAGTCCTAGCATTAAGAATTCGATTGAATTGAAAAATATACTTATACATGTAACTGTCACGTGTTGATAAAAAAAAAGGGCAGAACTCATCTAATTTGTATTTTCTAAAAATCTCTAAAATTGAAGCTTAGAATGATGTTTGCTCTTTCGTAACTCAAAAACCAAGTGGATTCCCGCAAAACCAATTTTCGGTGGATCTCTACTCCGTAAATTGAACATGCAAGCCAAATTTCAAGTCTAAATCTAACAGAAAAAAGCAAAAGTTTTACTATAAATATCCCCGAAATCCCGTTGAGAGCCGTTTTCCAAAATTACTGCTCTTAGCGGATTTCAATTCAACAAAAGAAAAATGCAAACCAAATTTCATTATTATAGTCCTTGTAGCTCGAAAAAAGTAATTTTTTTTGTCAATACGTCCCAGTAACCCCCTGCACCCCCCCCCCAGAACTTGATTTGCTTAAAATTTATTCTTAGTAGATCCCTATTCAACAAAAGAAACATGCTTAACAAGTATATGGGTCTAACAATTAAAAACAGGAATTTTTTTCTGTAACTCCTCTTGACACCTCGCAAACATCTTTGGGGGTCAATTGTCATTTTACTCTTTGTTAGAGGAACTCTATTTCATGAAAGGAACATGCCTACCAATTTTCAAGCAGGATGATCAAGTAGTTTAAAAATGGAAATATTTATCGATTACGCCTCTTAATCTCCCGAAACTAAACTTGGTAGTTGATATTCGCGAAACCCATTTTGTAGCGGTTCTCTACTTTACAAAAGGAATCTGCTTATCAAATTTCAAGACTGTACGTCTAACAGTTTAAAAATGGGGATAATTGTCTATAACGCCACTTCTGGGTCTGTTTTCACAAAACCCATTTTGTAGGGGAATTGCACACTATGAAAGGAATCTGCTTAGCAAAATTTGAAGACTGTGCGTCCAATTAATTAAAAATGCAAACAAATGATCAATAACGCCCCTTGAACCCCGCAACACCATCTAGGGGTCGATTTTCACAAAACACATTTTGCAGTGTATTTCTATCCTATGAGAGGAATCTGCTAACCAAATTTCAAGACTGTGAGTCTAATAGTTTAAAAAAAGAAATAACTATTTATATCTGCCCTTAACCCCCCGCAACACCCCTTGGGGGTCAATTTTCTCCAAACCCGTTTTGTAGCGGATATTTACTCCATGAAAGAAACATTCCTACCAATTTTCAAGCAGGTAGGTCAAATAGTTTAAAAACGAAAATATTTATCTCTTACGCCACTTATTCCCCTGCAACGCCACTTAGAGGTCTGTTTTCACAAAACCTTCTTATAGTTGATATCTACTCTATGAAAGAAATCTCTTTATCAAATACAAAGACTGTGCGTCTAATAGTTTAAAAATGGAAATAATTATCTATAACGCCCCTTAAGTCCTCTCAACGCCACTTGGGGGCAATTTTCACGAAACCCATTTTTAGCGTATCTCTACCCTATGAGAGGAATCTGCTTACTAAGTTTCAAGACTGTACGTCTAATAACTTAAAAATAGGAATTTATAACGCCCCTTAAACCCCCCGCAGCACCCCTTGGGGGTCAATTTTCGCAAAAACCCATTTTGTAGCGGATATTTACTCCAGGAAAGAAACTTACCTACCAATTTTCAAGCAGGTAGGTGAAGTAGTTTAAAAACTGATATATTTATCTATTACGCCCCTTAATACCCCGCAACGCCACTTAGAAGTCTGTTTTCACAAAACCCGTTTTGTAACTGATCATTATTCTACGAAAGGAATCTATATATCAAATTTAAAGACAGTGCGTCAAATAGTTTAAAAGTGGAAATAATTATCTATAACGCCCCCTAAGCCACTGCAACGCCACTTGGGGGTCGATTTTCAGCAAACTCATTTTGTAGCGAATCTCTGCTCTCTGAAAGGAATCCGCTTACCCAATTTCAAGATTGTACATCAAGTAGTTTAAACATGGAAACAATTATTATTAAAGCCCTTAACCCCCCGTAACGCCCCTTGCGTTTCGAATTTCGGAAAATCCTTTCTTAGCTGATGTCTACTCTATCAAAGGAACATGTCTACCAAATTTCAAGTCTGTAGGTTGAATAGTTCCAGAGATTTCGTGATTAGTCAGTCAGTCAGTGAGTGAGTCGCTTTTCTCCTTTATATATATAGATATGACACAATTGTGACCATTTAGCGTTACTAAACTGAAATCGCAACACAGAAAAAGGAAATTTTCATCCCGCAAATTTTTTTGACATTTAAAAATATTACATTACAAATAAGTCATTCAGCATAAATATCAAAATAATTTTTTCAGGAGATATTTCTGATAAAATATCGAGAGCATAATTTTTTTCAGCACTCGTAAATCACATTTTGAAGATGTCCTTTGAAGCTAGAGAGTTTCTAAATGGATGTATGGCTGCTTGTGTGTGAATGCCACATCGAATATTATCTTCAAAAATAAGCCGACACTACAGCATTAGCATTATCACTTTCTTTATATTGAACAGGAAATAATTTCACCCATTTTTCACAGGACGTTTCGACAATATAGAGTTACCATTATCACTTTCCTTATGCTGAATAGGAAAGGACTTCCCTCTATTTTTTTTCACAGGATGTTTGGAAATCAAATGAAACCCTCCATTTAATATTTTCTTTAGGTAGACATTAAATACATCAAACTGACATTCAAATATAAATATGGGGTTAAGATTTAAAAAGGTGCAATTTTTAAAGTTGTGCGTTTTTAAATAAGAAAAATAATTAGACAGTATTTTTTGACACAGGTAATAGCACGAAAAAAATAATTATCTCGTCAACAATAACTTTAATGATACTTTCTACAGAAACGGACTCTGATTTTTTTATTTTATTTATTTACTAGCTGAAATGCCCGTTCTTCGCACGGGTTAAGTTTTAAAAACAAAAATTTATCTATTATAGAATTACAATATTTTTAGTGAGGGTAAAACCCTGTATAAAAAGTAGTATAACCAAAAGTTAAAAATATTTTTTTCAAAAAAAAATATAAATAAAGATTACAGAAAAGTGATAGCAGTAGTGAGTTTCTGCTATGGGAACTATGGGTGAAATAACCTGCAACACATGAACTGAAAGAAAAAATTAATGATAAACTGATTCACTAAATGCTATCATAAATAAGAAATATTAGGAAGCCTTCAACTGAAAAAAAATTAAATTAGTCCTCATATAATACTATCTAACATCTCTGTAATACATCTAATATACAGTATTAGATGTAATTAAATACTAAAAGCCTTTAATTAATATGAACTAAAATCAAAATCTAACTAAAACAGGTCCCCGTTGAAATAGTTCAGAACAAACAACAGTACTGAATGAAACAAATAATAAACCATGTTGCTAAAAAATTAATTATTGAAACCATACTTTTCTGCAACATTTCTATTAAAAATTATTATTTGATTGCAAAGAGCAAAAGAATGAGTACATAAATGATGAGTACATAATATATATATCCTATATGGACAGTATAAAATAAAATATGCATATGATCTCCAAGAAACTATGTGAGTAACAGATAATAAGAAGCAACGTTAAACCATGATAGCACGAGACGTAAAATCATTTCAACTCTGAATTTTAAAGAAATCCAGAGGGGGAAATATGAGAAAATCTTTTCAAGGTGCATCTTTTTTCTGTGCAAAAATTTTTACGATCACAAATGAAACAGTTTTCTGATTTGCAGGATTGCCAGTAGCAAAGTTAAGTCATGACGAAAAATCTGGTCAAAATGGAATTCCAAAGAAAATATGAGAATATTATTTCAAGGTCACCTTATCATAGTTTCAGCAAATAGCTTTTTGTTAAATTTATGACTTTTTCTCATTTAAAACAAAGATGAATTCTTATCGGTCATAAGGACCATAAAGCAAAAAACAGCGACACGCAAAAAAAAAACATGGTACATACTGGTTCCTCATAAATATGAAGCATTATCTTCACGATATTACCAACATGTTAAGAGCAATTAGTTTGAATTCAGTGTCATTTTATAAAATATACAACATTTATATGTAAAAAATGTATAAAATGCATGTGTATATATACAATCTGCATATGAACAGATTTTGTCAGAAGGAAAATTACTTTGATGAGCATTTAATCGCATCCATAGTTTCCGTGTTCATCCATAATTTTTCTAACATGTTTTTTTTTTGTGTGAACAAATGGACATGACAAAAAAAAAATTCTGGTAAGAAGTGAAGGTGTAGTTTCATTGATTGTAAAAAAAAAAAACCTTTGATATTTGTGTAATGAATAGGTAATCATGATCTATGATTCTGTTTACAAAAGGTCTCGCAAATTATTGTTTGGCTGAAAAATAGACTTTTGAGTCTTTGTATCACATAATCACTGTACCAACAATGATATGCAAGAAAAGGATAGTTCAGAAAAATAAAACTGTGACACTGAATTAGGAATTATAGCATCATTTAAATTAAAACGTTATCTAAAACAGAAAAAGTAAGCCTTAATTTTGATAAAATTGCCATAAACAGTTTTGAACAGCAAAAAAATACAACAGAAAATCTTAAATATTTAAAATTGAAATAAAAGAAACAAATAAATATAAAAGTAACCTTACACATAGTATAGAAATTATAATATTATATCAAACCAAAAGATAAATAAATTAAGATTTGATGAAACTACCATAAGCAAAATCTTATACGTGAATAGAAATTCTAACTTAAAATCACAATATTGACAATCTGTTGATCTCAATTAGTTTGAATTGTCATTTTCTTCACGTGCATTTGTCTACTTTTTTTTGTTACAATGGAAAAATATGGAATCTGCCAATTAAGGAAAAGGGTACTTATGTATTGGCGTTATCACAGCAAAATTTGCACCACAATATCAAAGTAACAGATTCTTATGTGTCTTATATGGAAAAAATCAAATTTTGGTGAAAAAAGAGCCACTTTGACTGCAGTGAATGATATTCAGGTGATGACTTAGTTTCACGCTATACATAGCCCAAGTACAACTGTATATTGATAGTATCACTAATTTCAGTTTAACAAAAAGAAAACCTCATATATAAATAAAAATTTGTATTAGCCTTTTTATTCTTACGTATTAGCATCACCACAGCCAAATTGGCGCTAAGCAAATCACGCTATATCCACCAAAATCTGACTAATTTTTTTTAGCGCATTTTTCACATAGTGTAAAAAAGCGATATTAGCACGCAAAATTCGTCTTCGTTCCATATTTTGTCGAACCTTTTTCTCAGCCAATAAGCAACCGATTGGCCTCGGTTTTTCTGCATTTTTGCCCTAGATGAGCCAAATCATATTTAAATTTAATATATTTTTTTTAAGCATAGTACACTTTCTGTTAGTAAAAAGTTCATTAGTTGCATTATTGTAAAATACAACATGTGAAAACGCGCTAAAATTACTTGGCCATGCCAATGATTGATATCTTGTTTAATATAAAAAACACGCAAGAGAACCTTTGTTATTACTGCTTGGGACCCAAACGGTTAAGACTGTATTCTGATAGGAAGATGCATCGGTCTTCCAGCTAAACATGTTACATATTTTTTCAATAACTAAATTAGTTTAATATACATTGTTTTACCTTATTTCTGGTATGATTATTCCGAACCTTTTCTGGGTTTAGATTTAATTCTGTCATTTCTTTTCAACATAAAAATTTGATTTATTTTGTATGTAGTCAATTGTAATACCTATTTTGATTTAAGACTGTGTCAGGTTTATTATTCTATTTTCATTTTGACCTTTATATGTATACATTTGATTCTTCTGTACTGTTTCTGGTTTTAGATTTTATATAGTCATAAGAATTTCTGATGACTTAAGTGTTGCTTTCAAAAATTTCGATTCAATATAAGAAAAAACAAACACATAGGTATCCAAGTTTTTGCCACTGAACCTCATGTTTTTAACACAGTTTGAAAATTCTCACCAAAATACAGCAAAGAGATATCCCTTATGAAAAATCTGGAAACCGAAAGAACAGAGTTCAGACAGCCTGTAACTCAGAAGCGGAGCAGTAAGTCCTAGGGTTCAACATGGCAGTTTTATACGCTTCGCCAGATGAGTAGTTGTTCAATTATGATCAAGTGTAAATACCTTAAATCTATTCCAGTTGTTGATAATAAATGAACAGCCCGTCGAACAATAATACTGGATTGCACACAACAAATAAGAAATTGAACTGAAGAGACAGAAGCCATCATCATCATTTGGGACAACTTGGCAAGGGGATGTATCATACCTAAAATTCAACAGCTTGTATACTTGGGTCATTGTTTAGAACAACATATTAATCAACATTAACAATTGAAAATAATTACCTCTAATGGTAGTTCATAAAATAAACGTGGCACTTAACCTAAAATAGTAAACACAACATTTAAACAAACATCTAAACAATCAACAGTAACAACTGAAAATCATAAAAATGCATATTAAACCAATTCAATTTAGAATTACTGTAAAAAAAAAATTATAACATGAAACCTCTGACCACAAAAAAAAATCAGAAATTCTGGAAGATAAATGACACAGTTTAATCTAAAACCAGAAACAATACAGAAGAATCAAATGAATACATGTAAAGGTCAAAATGAAAAAAGAATAATAAATGTGACGCTGCCTTAAACCAAAACAGAAATTACAATTGACTACACACAAATCAGAAATTTTTAAGCTGAAAAAAAAAAACCAACAAAATCGAATCTAAACCCATAAATGGTTCGGAATAATCATTCAAAATATAAGCAAAACAAAAGTGTATATTAAACGAATTTAATTTAGTTATTGAAAAAATACATAACAGGCTTAACTGGAAAACCAATGCATTTTCCAATTGTTATTTACTGTTATCAAATTAGTGTTGCCAATCGAAAAAATAAAATTTAGAAAAAACATTTTCTTAGGATGATTTTTTTCGAAAAACAACTGTATTTCCTCCACTAAGAGTTAAAAAAACGAGTAAATACAACCAGAAATAAGTATATTTACTATAAAATGTGTTGAAATTCCCCCCAAAACCGCTCGAAACATTAATTTTCGCAAAGTTAAGACTTGGCATGGCTGATGACGTCATATCTCCATTTAACTGAAACATCGCATAAAAATTGAATTTAAAAAAAATCTAAAGTGAATTTCGAAAAAAAACTCTTCGAGGTTAATAGCATAACGACCTATAGCTTTTACATGCCAAGTTTCAAATTTCTGAGTTCCTGGATTTGGTCGGAACAGCTGAAACACACAAACTTTTCTCTAATTAGTACAGATTTAGCTGAAAAATCGCTTAAAAATTGAATTTTAAAAAAATCTAAAGCGAATTTCGAAAAAAACTCTTCGAGGTTAATAGCATAACAACCTATAGCTTCTACATGCCAAGTTTCATACTTCTGTATTGCTTAATTTCGCCGGTACAGCTGAAACACACACACACACAAACTCTTTCTTTTATTAGTATAGATTTATTTTTTCCTTCAAAGTTTTATTTAAAATATAAGCTAACACTGACACATAACTTTCGGATGCGAAGTTGTAAAGTAATTTAAAAAGAACCAGAGTCTTGTGTTATCCAAATTGTAAGTGAAGAATTACTTGAGAGGTTTGATAAACACCAAGGTCTTAAGTCAGGATTATAACCAATTACGAAAATAATTGGCACTACCCTTCAAAAACCCTGATTATAAAAAAAAAAAACTAAAAAGAAAATAATTTCTTACCAGAATTCGATTTGTTTTTTGGGTTAAAATGCTGACTTCTCTAGTACAGTCATTTCACACGGCTAGTTCACTTTACACAACCATGTACTAGAAAAATCATCCTTACAACGGAAAGGTGCAGTAAGAACCCGGAACTACTTGAACTGCCCTTCCACGACTGTCAATGGTGGGACGAAAAACAGTGGCGTCTCTATCTTAACATAAAAGGCTGCAAGAGTAAGAAAAAAAAAAGAGTGTTTTGTCGAAATCGCTCTCCTCTATAAGGGGATCGTAAATTGTCTCCTGAACTTCCTCAACCATTCACTTCTCAATGGGTCGGCAAGGAAAAACATAGAGAAGTATCGTTTTTTTGATCGAGGTCAATGACGGATTCTTCTGAATCCTCCTCCCTAATATGGCATTCCCCCCCCCCCGATCTGTGCGGATATTTCGAACATGATAGGGTGTAAATTACGGTTTGTCTTAAAAGCTTTTAGGACAGAGATTGCCAAATTTATAAAGCTTTTGAGTTACCGGACCCTTTTGAAGCCTATTGTGAACTATTCACCAAAAGAGTTACCAACTTTTTTTGAAAAAAATCACACATTTAATTACTGCAAACAAACTTACAATTCTAGAAAACATGGAATTAATTTTAATGAAACTGTAATTACAAAAAAAAAATATGAATTATACATACGAAAGAAACTGAAGTGCAGTTAGTTATAAATAACAAATGAAAAAAAACATATTTTTTTCCCCTGACTTTTCAACTTTAATGAGAAGGATAAAGCTATATTTTGCATCAACAAGTTTTTTTAATGTTGGGACAGTAAATAGTGGCTGCCATTCGAATACTGTTGTCCAAGTGTTCATCAGTGAGTCGGATTCTGTACTAATTTTTAATAAATTTCATACTGGAAAAAGAAATCTTTCACAGATATGTAGAGATGAACATTGCCTTCATTTTGAGGCATATCTAGACCAATATTTTTCTTTAGGAACAAGAGGACAAATACTTTCAGAGCTCGAAGAAAGCGATTTTACAGATAAATCATATAATTTTGAAAATCAACATGTTCCACAACAACATGTAGAGAACTTTTCAGCATCAGACTAAAGGCCATCAGGAGCGTGAATGTTCATGTAAGCTACTAGTAGTACATGATCAACGATTTGGCAATCATTGTTTAAGAAGATGCTTGCAATCCAAATAAAATCTGGCATCTGGTATTTTCTTCGGCCGTAATCTACATTTAAATTATGTGACATAAGCACATGAAACAGAGAAGAAGAATAAACATGTGGCGGAATAGAAATTTCGAAACAGTTGAAATGTGTATATTTTTATTGAAAACACACAACTAATGAGTAAAAAATTTTTTTACGCAGGTCCACAATAATCTTATAGAAACTTTTGGTGGAATACACTTTGATTTATTTTAACACAGTAGTATTATTATTGTTTTCGTCTTCTAAGCTTTTAGATTTAAAACCAGAACAGGACGCATAAAGAAATAAAAGTATTATTAATAACGATGTAAACAAATTCTTTTCAATTAATAAAAATTAATATTGTGCTTGGAAGAATAAAAAATACGCATCATTGATATACTTAAAAAAAAAAACAGATTAACTTGGACCGATATCGTTATGATTGAAGTATTAGAATATTAATAATCAGAACAAAAAATGATTCTCTCTGTATAAATTTGTCAACAAAGAAACATTACAACTGATTACGATTAAATACGATTGATAGAGCTGAAACCAAAATTTATCATTAGAATAAAATGACGGGAAATGAAAAGATTAGCGAGAAAAAAAATATTTTAAGCACTTACTTTAATACGGATAATTCAAATAATTTAATTTCTGCATTAACTCTATATATTTATACTTAAAAATCTCGGTAAAAATAGCAAATAATTAAATATTTTATGTTCATTATTATCATTTTAAGAATCAATTTATTGAAACCTATATCATTGATCACAACAACAGAGATAAAATTAAGTGAATTAAATAATTCGAATTAATAAATCACTAGAAATCTCGCTGCAAAAATTATTGCATTCATACCAATCAGACGTAGTTCCCAAAATATAATTTTTTTAAAAAGAAATGAACATGAATAAAAGCAGTTAATTTCTTTCACTACCCTGTAATACAAATTAGCAATAGTAGAAAACATCATTCTACACATTGCCTTTCTATTCAAAAAAGTGAAAGCCATTTTCAAAAAGGAAATTGATCTGCTCCCCCCCCCCTCCCCAAAGGATAATAAACATACTGCATGCTTTCATGACTTTTCGAAAGTAATAACTACTACGCATGCATTGCCATGCAATTAAAAAAAAAATATAGTAAAATAAGAGTAACTGTATCCACAGAAGCGCGCATGACGTATTTTACACGTCTCATTACATCTCTGTTACTGCATAGCATTGCATTGTTTCGGAGATCAATCTCAATATACAGAGGGAAGCATTTGTCATAACAGCTCTTTTAGAACGTTGAGTATTAATCATGAAACGGACAGAGGGTTTAGATGGTTATTAATTGAGATGATATAATCATTGGTGCATGTTCATAATCAAATAGGTGATTACAAAGAATATTCGTAGCTGCTTTTTTTAAATCAATTTTCCGGTTGAAAATTTTCATAGCACGACGATAGATTTCATTCTTTAAACAGTTCGAATAAAGATAATTTAAAAAATTAATTTCTGATAAGTTAATTGGAAATGAATAACAATTGCAATTGGTAAGTAAAGTTACAAAAATTGACAAGTATTGCTAACTGGATGAATTTCTTTGAATTTCCAAACAAAACAGAATAAATGCGATTCAATGTTTTGGAATTATAAATAGTGTTAATTTTTTCCCTGTGTTTTGGAGAATTTTAGAATATAAAATATTTCTAAAGTTTCAATAAGATAAAAAAAATTTCACGCAGAAGAAAATTCTTAATATATTTCTCCTCCCTTAAAAAATATGTTCCAAATGTATGAAAAGTAATTACAAAAATGAACTTAAGAATATTTTCTTTAGAAATTGTTTGAATTAAAAAACTGTTATGAACAAAATAAAAGCACCGATCCGAATTAAATAACAACGTGATATCAAGTTTCGAATTTGCCCTTAAATAATTATGCTCCTCTCTCTCTCTCTCTTCTCTCACCACACACACACACACAAACATAGTTTGAAAGAATATTTTTACAGGCAAAATTCTAAATAGAAAAATTAAGTATTTACAAAACGAAAGAGACCTCTGTTTAATCTATACTAATAAAAGGAAGAGTTTGTGTGTGTGTGTGTTTCAGCTGTTCCGGCGAAATTAAGCAATACAGAAGAATGAAACTTGGCATGTAGAAGCTATAGGTTATTATGCTATTAACCTCGAAAAGTTTTTTTCGAAATTCGCTTTAGATTTTATTAAAATTCAATTTTTAAGCGATTTTTCAGCTAAATCTGTACTAATCACAGAAAAGTTTGTGTGTTTCAGCTTTTCCGGCCAAATTCAGGAACTCAGAAATTTGAAACTTGGCATGTAGAAGCTATAGGTCGTTATGCTATTAAACTCGAAGAGTTTTTTTCGAAATTCACTTTGGATTTTTTTAAAATTCAATTTTTATGCGATTTTTCAGTTAAATGGAGATATGACGTCATCAGCCATGCCAAGTCATAACTTTGCGAAAAATTAATGTTTCGAAGCTGTTTGGGGGAATTTCAACACATTTTATAGTAAGAATACTTATTTATGGTTGTATTTATTCGTTTTTTTTAAAACTCTTAGTGGAGGAATTGGAGTTGTTTTTCGAAAAAAATCATCCTAAGAAAATGTTTTTTCTAAATTTTATTTTTCCGATTGGCAACACTAATTTGATAACAGTAGATAACAGTTAAAAGATACATTGGTTTTTCCAGTTAAGACTGTCCAGTTAAGCATTTTTTCAATAACTAAATTGAATTCGTTTAATGTACACGTTTGTTTTGCATATATTTGAATGATTATTCCGAACCATTTCTGGGTTTAGATTTAATTTTGTGTTACTTTTTCAGCTTAAAAATTTCTGATTTGTGTGTAGTCAATTAATTGTATTTCTATTGTAATTTCTGTTTTGGTATAAGGCAGCTTCACATTTATTATATTTTTCCTTTTGACCTTTACATGTATTCATTTGATTCTTCTGTATTGTTTCTGGTTTTCGATTAAACTTTGTCATTTATCTTCCAGAATTTCTGATTTTTTTTTTTTGTGGTCAGAGGTTTTATAGTATAATTTTTTTTTACAGTAATTCTAAATTGAATTGGTTTAATATGCATTTTTATGATTTTCAGTTGTTAATGTTGATTTTAGATGTTTGTTTAAATGTTGTAATTACTATTTTAGGTTAAGTGCCACGTTTATTTATGAGCTACCATTAGAGGTAATTATTTTTAATTGTTAATGTTGATTAATATGTTCTAAACAATGACCCAAGTATACGAGCTGTTGAATTTTAGGTATGATACATCCCTTGCCAAGTTGTCCCAAATGATGGTGATAGCTCCTGTCTCTTCAGTTTCAATTTCTTATTTGTTGTGTGCAATCCGGTATTATTGTTCGACGGGCTGTTCATTTATTATCAACAACTGGAATAGATTTAAGGTATTTACACTTGATCATGAATTGAACAACTACTCATCTGGCGAAGCGTATAAAACTGCCATGTTGAACCCTAGGACTTACT